>JAPYZP010000142.1:0-38137 GCA_030522985.1 Torymus sinensis | reverse complement strand
ACACTTACAGAGGCAGATTATTAGTATAAGCTATCGCTTCACCTTCTCCTTATTCTTCGACTTAATTATTTTCTTCAGGTTCAGCGAAAATTCAAGATCGTAATAATACAAATCGCAAATTCTAAGACGGCTATTATCATTGGCCAATTAAATCCACCATCGAAAAGAATATTAATCTTCATCAGGGTCGGCAATAATTGTTCATCCAATTAACCTGCACTCATCCCTTGAGCCCTCGACATCAACTATAATATTCAATTATTAATAAATATAAACATTGTAAAACAAAAATACCTACTAAAAAGTTTTCTCACTTTTTACTTCACAATTATCTGCAAATTATACTAAGTGTGTATCAATCAATCAAGTCAAAACTCTGACAGACACTACTCGAATGTCGAAAGATGTCTAGCACAAGTAACTTTTTTCGTAGATTCAAAATATTGGGAAATGAGAACAAAATTCTAAATAGAAAAATATTTATATCAAAAACATACTTCTCTTTTGGCAAAAGAAGCCTCCCAAACGTACACTTTACGCAATTAGAGAGGCTCAATTATTTACTCTTCGAGAAGTATAACAAACCGTTCTATCTTCACACCAAAAGATAAAAAAGTCTCAGCTTATTGATGTTTCATATTTGAATAGTTAATGATAATGCATTTTGCAAAAAGGTTATTTTATAAATACGCAGGAGAAAGTTGGAAGTCGTCGCTGAATATAACAATAGCAAACTTCTGCGTAAAGAATTATTCCGAACTAGAAAAAGAAATACGCGATCATAAAAAGATGTATTTTGAATAACAAGAGTAGGGTATAAAACAACGTTCTGTATTTTTTCTCTGACAGCTGCCATTGGAAGACTTCCTTTTTATAATCTTCCGTAAGTTCGATAACAAATATGAAAGTAGAGCAGCACGTGCAGCCCCAACGAGACCTATTAATCGAAAACCATCCCGTGAAATTTTTAACTTTCCAACACCCAGGTTTCAACTTTTTAACAACAAGAAGTACTATAACCAGCGTAATGATATATCGCAGGAAAATGCGTAATAGACACTTTAAAATTAAAAGCAATCGTATATATAAGCTATAAGAAAAAATCTAAACTTTACAAACCCGGATAAAAATCATCAACAGGATTCTGGGGAAGGAGGTCATGTCGTGTGAAACGAATCTCGTTTTTCCAAAATATTCATAAAATCCAAGCAGATTGCTTTCGGTTCTAGAAAGCAGGCGAACTATCCTAACACTGAACGTGTACAATCTACAGCATTGTGCAGACGTATAGGTACATACGGGAGGTAGTAAATTCGAGGAGACAAAGTGAACAGCGAAACAAGGAGCAATGGGTACATGTAGGTGAACGAGTAACAGAGATCGAGACTCTAAAGTTTTTAATGAAAATGCCAAATTTACATCGAGGAAAGTCTGAGCGAATGAAAATAAATAAAAAATATCTTATTTTGTACAAGTTATTTTTATAATTATCGGTGTAATAGGGGAGACCCGGGCAAGATGGACATACCGGGCAAGACGGACGTAAGCTATTTTATCGGCATTGGCTGTAGCAAAAATTCCGGAAAAATTCTGGGGCACTGTTTTGTTACTAGCATTTAAGTTTCAGTATGTGAGCGCGGTGCTCGGAGTGATGAAAAAATGCCGAGAAAAATAAATATTGATTATCGTAACCCGGCTTACGACGTCGCCAAAGTAAGAAAGGCAGTCTTTTCTTCACTCCTATCATTCAAAGAACTCCAAAATACGTATAGGCTATATACGTAGAGGATATTGTATTTACTCATACATTAAGAAATCCATTGTCTAAAATTCAGAATAATTTTTTTTTACATTTTTTATAAGCAACAATATTCTTTATGCACATACCGGGTAAGACGGACCGGACAAAATGGACACCCATCGTGAAAATATATTTTTTTTTTAATCATTGGAATTTATTTAATTTTACATTAATAATAATATAAAACATTGCTAATCTATGAATTTCATGCTTCTATTTTTTTTATACAGTCTATTTTTTATTATTTTAAGATTTTTTATTTTTTTTAGCACTTTCTCAGAGCTGTAGTTGCATAATTTTGTTTTTGTTTGACCTAAGTTGCAATACAATTATTCAATATATATACAATAGTCTTGCCGGGCGATTTTTGAGCACCTAAAAATTCCATGATTTTTTCTTTTTTTTTCATTTGTTTAAGACTATTTTCTCGAGCTGAAATTGCATGGATCTATTTGTTATTCTGATCTAGTTTGGAATAAAATTTTCACAATAAAATTTTTGCTTTCATTTTCCCTTGAGGTGTTCGTCTTTCCGGGTCTCCCCTAATCAAACAAAATGAAATATTCGGAGATTATAAAAATAGCAGCTTCCAGCGAACGAACAACAACGGAGGCAGAAGATAATCGCAAGTATAAAGACAATGAAAGCTAGGAAGGGCAAGCTCGGAAAAGCAATATGCGATCGCGGAGAGGAGGCGCGAGGCTCGAGGATCAATTAAGGAGGAGAACGAAATGCGTTGTAATGCGGAAAAGAGGGGCTCGGGAATAAAAACAAAGATGCCCCTCACTCTCTCTCCCCGGGAAATCCGAGGCGCGCGGCAAAATAAAGAAATCGAACGGAAAAGGGTGTAGCGCGTTATACACACCAGCTAGGAAAAAGTAAACAAAAAGGGAGGGAGAGATTTACGGCCGGTGGGAAAAGCGAAATGCGCAAGAGCAGAAGAAACAGTAGTTCTGAGCCGCGAGAGGAAAACGCTGGAGGAGCCGCAGACGTATATAAGTATATACAGCGCGCGTACCCGTCGGTATCGCGATAAGAAAGAGAGAGGTAGAAAGAGAGTGAGTGCCGATGGAAACTGCTAGAGCCGCCTTTTGCTTTATTTATAGCCAGCGCGTGTCTCTCGAACGCTTTGATTTTCGGCGAAATTTCGCGGACGCGCGGATATTTATAAGAGCTGCAGCGGCCGCGATATTTATCACCGCTACGGAAATAAGAAAAGAAAAACGCTCGACTGCCCGGCGGAACGAGCTGGATCTTTGTCTGCTGCCGAAGACTGTCTAACGGATTGTTGCCGAGCCTCGACCTTTTCATCCTCGGGGCTTTTTCACTGGCCATTATCCTTAGTTTAAGGAATAATATTATATATCGCTGTCATAGCTTTGCACGAGTGTCAAGCTCTTACTAGATTTGATTGATTTATTTTTGCGAGGGCACATTCTCGATAATTGGCTGCGCTCCATGCACCCATTCCATTCTACTCTACATATCCATTTCTATATGGATTTGAATTATTCAATGATACGCTGATTCAATTCACTGCAGAACTAAAATATTAACAAATCCATTTATACTTGCGGAAATTTACATAGAAAGTTATAAAATCTTTAATAATCAGTTATAAAATTTGAAATCCAAGTCTCGGGAGCTCTCTCGAAAGTTAATTGGCTGAACGCGTTGAAAGGCGGTGGGGGGTCACTTATAATTTTTGCATTCTCGCGCAATTTCCTCTCATTCCTCGGAAATTCAATTATCCCGCAAAGTTGGAGCGAGCCTGCGGAGACGGATGCGACGAATGCAGCCAGCTCGAAAAAAAGAAAATTCCGATTTTTCTCGATATCTCCCTCTTATGCACAAGACCGATGGACCGAGGGATCGGCCATTAATGATTAATGTAAGAACACGAGAGGGCTCGAGAGGGAGAGTGAATTAGGGGGAGAAACACTTGCGCGGCATTTGCCTCTGCCCCGTAGCTATTGTCCCTTGGGGATGCGTGTTTTCGCCTCGCTCCTGGGGATCGGAGACGGATTGGACCGTTTCTGTGTTGCGGCTGCGAGGTCGTGTGGTTGGCTGAAGCAATCCGGAAAAATGCCTGGAAAGTAAGTCGTGCTAATGAGGATTTCCGTTCAGTCTTTAAATTAAGGAAAGTGATAATTTATTGGTCGTTCGGTTTCTAGACTTTCTCCAGATAAGCCGTATCCTATAGGCAATCTAGTCAAGTGTTTGATATAAATTAGGCCTGGCTAATTGTATAGATCGATGCTATACTGGCTTGTTTTCTTTCCTCGAGTTTATTCAAAACGTATAGGACGGAGGACGGTGTCCGACTATTTCATCTCTATATAAGTATACTACTTCAGTATATCATCACATTGAATCATGAAATTAATATTCCTTGATTATTTTGCACTTCTTCAAAGGTTACTCAAATAATATAATTGATTCTGCAGGCTACATCTTGTTTCGATTCATAAAAATTCAATATAGAAAAAGAAAGATCTAAACGAACGTTCTTTTTAATCTAGCTGCTTTTAATATAGCCTTTCATAAAGGCATTTTAAAGACGAGATACAAAAAAATTCCAGTCTCCGCATTCCTGAAAAGAATAAGAAGAAAGGGAATCACCCAAGGGTCTCACTTGAAAAAATGGTGTGTGACTGATAGCAAAAGTAAATCGATAGTGATTTCCAGAATCGCAATTCTATATATAAAATTCTTACGTTTTTAGGCACAACCGCTTCTCAGGAGAGCCTTATATTGTCGCAAGAGCGAAAAGAGCTTCAAATTCTGAAAATTTACAATATAAAAACTATTTTCCACCAAAAACAAGTCCGCTTTCACGATTTCCGAGGATGCATGTATGTCTGTACGTATGTATTTGATCAATGAATTTTGAGATCAGATCTGATCGGAAATGATATTAGACCTTTGTCTTATTATATACGTGATGTGATTCATTTTTTCAAAATAGAAATGCGAGCTCAAATAAAATTTAGAAAAAATTTATTTTTAAGCGTCGTGTATCGAAAATTAATTTTCAGTATAATAAATCCAACACATCCTTCTGCTAGAACGAATGAAAACACTACTTTTATATTAGTGGTAGAACCACAAAAACGATTTTTTTCAACATGTGCATGAAAAAGGACCTTTTCCTGTATAGAAAAGTGAATAGAAAGTCGAGTATTCCCGCTACTAATTAGTCTCCCGTTATGACAACTCAATATATCCGACCTCCCATCCACTTTTCATCCAAAAAAAAATCCTATTCCTGCACTTATTGAAAAAGTACGATGTGTAACAAGGGAACAATTGACTTTTTCAGACGCCCTCGTGAACCACTCATGCTCAATCATCAGCCTCGCTAGAAAAATTCAACTTTCTCCCCTAGTTGCACAATGTACTATTTGACGCCGAAATGTATATCGAAAAAAGTAGATTTCCGCTTATTATAATTCAATACGAATATTGAATACAAAAGGCTCCTTTTTAAGCATGCTGTTATAAAATAATATATTAGTATTTAAGATGTAACCGTTTTTGCAATGGAAAAGATATAAGCGCTTTTTGGTACAGCAGCGGTTATGCCTTATATATGTAAAAATAAAGCTTATAAGGAAGGTCCCTAGTTAAAGATTAAATTCACTCAAAATCGTATTCTAAAGCTTTATAGTGAATAAATAATTTAGATTTTGTAATAATTTGTTGCAGAAATGCTTAAAATCTTTTTGTCAGGTATTATTCTGAGTAAAAATGTTTTTATTATTTACTTTAGGTATTATATAGAGATATGAATATTACATCATTACATAGTGTTATAGAATACATAAAATAAAAATAGAAAAATCGAGCTTTAGTTTGCTTTTCTTAGAATTGAGTAATATCAATTATTTAGGCTCTCGCGCTCCTTGACTACAAACAAAATTGAAATACCAACGCACACAGAATAAAAGCAGACAAATTGAGCTTTAAATTACTTTTCTCCGAATTCTGATGCAATATTAATTATGAAGTTACTCAAATATTAAAACCCAATATAAAAGTAGGATACCATTTTTTCTCGTTATTCTGCAAATATAATAAGCTAATGTGAATGATAAACAAATTTTAAAACTAGTGTGCATTATACTTATTCTTTAATAAATTTATTTTGAAATTTCAAAATTTGATTTTTCTTTCACTTTTACGAAAAAAGAGCCATACTGGTATTTTGCTCTTTTTTAAGCAACCTATAGAACATCATGATTAGAATGAATTCAAGATTCAAAGGTCACAGGTGTCAGTAGAGAAAGTTTTGTTTTCTGCACATAACGTTATTAACGAAACGTATATCAATTTCAATGATTTCACGTAGACAAAATCGAATCGACTTCCCCTCACCCTGCTCAAGTAAACATTAAAGTTTCATTGCAATTTATATATATATGTATTGTGGATGAAATAAGCATTATCTTAAACTTAACTTTTTTATTAAGCCAGTTTGTATAAAGTAGGTCTGAAGAAAAATGTAAAACGTTAGTGAAGGCTTAAAGCATATATTCTCATCTTTTCAGTTGATGTCAGTAGAAAAAGCCGAATTCTTATAAGTATAAAATATAATTTAAGACAATGACAGGCAACTCTTGGAAATCCCCTTAGCACAATCCCAATTTCTTCAAGTTCCTCGCAGATTTCACAGGCAAATTGCGACATCGCGGGCTCTGAAGAGCGCGCGGCCCTGCAATTACGCTAATCCCGGGCCTCTCCGATCTCTCTGACTGCGAGAGGCTCAAGCCCCCGAGCCGAATCTCAGTTGAAAAGCTTCCCCGCCAAAGCGCAACGTATGTGCGCGCGCATAAGTAATAAGCATCCAGGGCGAATTGCGAGAGCCGCTAATAAGCGCGCGCAGCCAGCCGTCATTCCCTCCGCTCGGTCGCGCTGTTCCTAATTGTCCGCAGCTAGGAGCTAACCGCACGCGTGTTCGTTTATTTAATCTTTCGCGACGCTGCGCAGTTGGCCGTCGATGGAAGGCCATCAGCGGCGACTCGCGTTATGTGCGAGCAGAGTTTGCGCTTGATGAAAGGGAACGCCGTCAGCCAAAGGGGAAATTTAGTTTTCTCTTGTAGCTTCATTCGCAACAAGCTTTTTCAAGTAAATACAGAGGTGAATGGCTTTTTCAATGTTTTCGCCTTCTCTTGCGGCTCGCGGTTTCCTTCAATTTTAAAACGCTTTGATATGGTTTTCATTTAGCCGACAGAGAAAATACCATTCCCGCAGGCTCTAGAGATTAGAAGGCTGCTGTTGAACATCGCAAATGTAGATCGGATGAATTCTCGAAAGTGCATGGCTGTGAATAATCTGCTGATTCGCGTTATTATCGGATCCGTCGAATTGGTAAAACACAGGCTCGCCGTGTATAGGTACGGGGCCATGGCAATCAGGCAAAGCCATCACCGCAAAAAGCCGATCCTCGCATTGTTGGCGTGCGTGAACTTTCGCGAGCTGGCCGAGGGGTTAAATTAGTTTTCAGGCAGCTTTGCGCGCGGCCTCTTCGCGGGGCTTCGCCTCGAAAGCGCGGGCGCAACAAGTTTTTGCATGCCTGGCTTTTCGCGCTCCGCTAATGACTTGCGATAAAGGGGCGCATGAGGATTACGCTGCTGCTGCAGGATCGATTCGAGATTTCGAGATGTGCTGGGAGCGCGGCTGGAGTTGCGGCTCGCTTATGGTTTTTTTTCAATTATGGAAGCAGCGAATGATGTTGGCGCCACTGGGCAAATGAGAAGCAAGTTTTAATGAAAGAACGCTTGATAAAGTGGGCAAAAGATACGGAAGTCAAAAGGGTAATAGAATTTTAATGCAGAAAAAATGTTATAGCGCGCCAACACACAACGACGCTCTGACTTTAATAAACTTTTTCTATCTACGCTCTTATTTTGTCTTTTAATTATAGAATCGCATTAATTAAAATTCATAATACTGATAAAGTGGACGTTACTACACGTCGAGTAAAATTTAACCTCTGATGCAAAACTCGAGGCGCGCAGGACGCTAATTTAATTACACACCATACAGAACTGCGCTTGGGCTGGCGTTGCGTGCCACGAATGAAATTGGAGGTGTGGAGCGACGGAATATGATTTCGGTAAAAATCGCCGGTCATGTATAGCGCGCAAAACGCGCGTCGTACATCAGAGCCTAATTAATTAACAAGGAGACAGCCATTACGCGGCCGCCGCTTTAATTCGTCGCGCAATTAGCGCCACCGCGTGCATTATTCATCTGGGATAGTCTTATACATATACATATAAGGGCTAAGGCAAATGTATCGCGCGTATAAGTACGTAAGTATAAGTATATGTGTGTGCATGTATGTGGACTCGCGTGCGACGCGTAGGACGTTCACCCCTGCTACTTATATTATACTTACTGTATACGGAAGAATTTCGTTAGTGGGAGTGGCTAATAGCTGCTGTAAGCGCTATATAAGGGGGGCACGAATGTTTACAAAGAAACAATGTCATATATGTGGACAGCTTTTTTGCTTCGTTCAAGTCTTCTTAATTCTATACTTATAACAGTACGCGATTGTATTGCAACGAAGAAACAGATCGGTACAAACAAAGCGTTGAAAAAGCTGTATCTGTTATCAGAGATAGTGTTTTTCCAAGGAATCAACGATTTTATTCATATAATATACCTAATTATCTGTGATTTTAGTTGTCATGTTGTCAACTTAAATTTATACGACGATATATTTACGTATAAGAGTATAAATAAACTTTTGTGGAGATGAATTAAATTTTATTACGCTTTTAAATCATATATTTAACAATAATTTATTTAATTAGCTGTTAATCGTAGATTTCGATGAAATGCAATTCTTGAGAAAAGTGATTGCATTATTGTCGGTAATCCAAGGGAAGATGGCGAGGGCAAAACGAGATCGAGCGTCTGTGGCAGTAAAAAAGGTCACGAGTCATGGTGAAAATTAATATGAATACCGCGTGAGTCACGTCCATTTCTTGGGCGCGCCCATCCCCAGTGGCATGAATGTTGAGGGCAAAAAATCCGCCGGCGAAACAGCCCCGCTTCTGGAATCCCGTCGAGCCCCATTACCCAGGCTGCGCAGAACAAAGCGGCTCCCGCTGAATTTCACGACACTCGTAAACACGCACTGCGCCGGTTGTCATATCGGCTTTCGCGCTCGCTTGCTGCTCTTCTTCCTCTCTTATTTCGCACGCTTATAATGGGAGCTGTACCTATGCGGACGAGCGGCGCGATACAACGACCAAGGCGAAACAAATAGTCCAATTTCGAATCGATCGACGCAGTTGACGCGCTGCCCGAATAAAAGCCCGCGGGCCCCGTGACGTCATTTCGCACGAGGCAGCAAGGGAGAGAGGGCTTCGCAGAGCCATTATTGCGAATTTATCTATGGATTTTTGCGGGAGGGATGATATATTATGGGCACTGAGCGCTGAGAAAAGGCTCCTTGCTTATTTCGACTTCTCTTATTCTTATTATATCTTCAATATCATCAGCATTGATTTTTTTCTAATATAGCGTGAATATGTTAAAATTTATCTTGTATATTAAGCTTTCTTTTTAACAATTTCGATATGTTCCTATGTCCTAAGAAGTTCGCGGGCAATATGGAAATATTCAATGATAGATAGTCTTCTAAGTATAGTAATAAATATGTATAACAAAGCTACTTATATAATACTTACAATAACAGAAATAGGCTCGACGGCCAGACGGCTGATAAATTTGCTCACGTTTATAGAGGAACCTCTGTAGGGCTTATAGGTGGAAGGCAAAGAAAAAAAGCAATAAGGAACGGAGCGAAATCATATATCTTTTTATTAGTAAAATATTTCTAACCGGCTAATTTCCATTTTATCAAATATATTATGAGAAAAACTAAATACGATATTTCAACTTTTTAACAAAGATTTTTACATTTTTATCATTAACATATTTTTTTCAGATATATAAACCAAAGATAAATGATCTTATTTTCTAATAACAAATAACTGCGAATGTGTTGAAATGAACGGGTAGCGTGATAAATCGTGCGTCGCAGGTAAAGAGTAATTTGTGCATCCATCAGCACAATTCCGCTTGTTTTATACACTTCGGCTCATCTAATCTTCGCTGTCTCACGTCACGTATAAATTATAACGAACTTTTTGGCACATATTTCAGCGAACATTTCACTATTGTTCGTTACGCATCGACTCTTGGCTACCGACTATTGCCTTATGTATAAGTGAGGCATTTTCTTTTGTTGATCCGATCTACTTGCAGTGTCGCAATGTAGCTGAAAATTTTAGGTGTATATATATATAATATATACGTAATGACACTCGGAGGTTCCGGCGCATGTGCCAAAATACTTTGATACATTTATCAAAACAGCCCGCAGGAACAAGTTGATATGTCGGAATTATTACTTTGTACTACTAAGTAGAGCCGCTATATAAATGTTATAAATTTTCTTCAAAATATAGTAATCAAAATTAACAAGAAATACAAGTATTTCGTTTAAATTTTTCGCAAAAATTAATTATCAGCTAGCGTATAACATCATATTTATTTTTGTGTAAAAAAAATTGAAATTGGATCATATAGTGTAAATTATCTGATATAAATAAATATTTTAATCAATATTGGTACATACACATGAGTATGATTGCTTTCACCTGCCCAATAATTTTCAATTGTAATTTCCGCGCAAATAAACAAACCAATGGTGTATTTTTACATTTTCAATCACGACTTAAAATTAGAATACTGATTCCACATGAAAAGTAGAATCAGCAATTTATTTGTTTCCGTGTGCTACCTAACTCTATTGCTAGTAATTCCTTAGACATCTGAAACTGGTTGATATTTCTTGTTTCTTTCAGTTTTGAATCTTTAAAATACTCATTCAAAAAGTATAGTGTCGGTAATTTTATTTAGCCTGAATTAAAATAAAAAAAAATGGAATTCTTTTTCTCAACTGATAATGCAAATACAAATACTTTGTTGTAGTTGTACTTTTTAGAATGAAGTAATCTAATTTTCAACCACAAATAAGTATATGAATGGTGAAATAACGGGCTTGTAAGAGCATTCCGTGATGGTCCGTAGATCGAAAATGAAGATCTAACGGCTGGAAGCCACTTTGGGGAGGCATTATATTGGCTCGATCCTTCCGAGAAGTCCATACGGCATGTAAGCGCGCCTGCACATAGGTACCTCCGCTCTCGGGCGCGCACAATGACAACAATTCAGAGAGCGAAGAGCGGCGGACGCGTGTTCGTCTCTTTCTCTCTCGTGCACAGGCGCTTCCTCTCTCTTCGCTCCGTGTCAAAATCCGAAAATCCAACTGTTGCGCGCTGGCGTCGATCGCCCGGGGCGGCCGCGAGATGGCGGCGCCTCCACCGCTCTCGCCTCTTCCTCGCCCCCTGACCGCGCGGGCGGGCGACGTTGCCACGTCTCCTCCCCTCCCCGTCGCTCCCCGTGCGCTGCACGGCGGAACCCGTCGGCGCGGCGCGACTGCGCGAATTCGCGAGAGGAAGAGAGAGCGAGAGCGAGAGAGAGGAGGCGAGGCGGCGATTCGCGCGCCGCGCGCGGCGCGGCCGCAGCCACGGCGGAGCGCAGTGCTCAGTGGAATGCGCCAGCCCGTGGCTACCCGTGTTACGCGCGAGATGCCCCGAGCGAGTCTGCGATTGAGCTGGCGAACGTCGCGTTTTGGCTGCGATCGCGGGCCAGGAGCTGAGGACCGCGGGCCTGCCGCGGCTTTTCGCGAAAAGGGCGAGAATGGGCCGCAGGGCAGCGGCGCCGGGGCATTTTTACGGGGGCTAGGCCTCGGCCGCTGCCGCCGCCGCCGTCGCTGCTGCTGCACAGTGGCAGTCGCCGCGCGGCCGCCGAGATCTGGCAACAGGGCGGCCCAAGCTTTTCCCGTTCTCCTCCTCACGGCGCAGCGAGAGAGTGCTGCTGCTGCCCAGCGCTGCTGCTGCTGCTACTGTCGTCGTCGAACGTCGTCGTCGGATTTCTCGACGCCCTGAGCGAGCCGGAGCCGCGGAGCAAGTGCGCGCGAGAGTGCGAGGGGAGCGTCGCCGCGAGCCGGAGGAGTGCCCGCCGAGGAGCCGCCGCCGCCGCGCGCGCTGAGAGAGGCGCAGCGCGAGAAGAGCGCGCCCGCGCGCCCCTGTGTGTGCGCGTAGGAGAGACGCGCTGTGGCCGCGTCGAGCCCGCGACCCGCGAGGAGCATCCCGAGGACGGGAGCGCGGACGGCCGCCCGGGACGCCCGCGCCGCGAGGAGCAACAGGTGTGCGGAGTGGAGCGCCTGCCGGACCGCAGCAGCGGCGCAGGAGGGAGAGGGAGTTGTTGTGCTGCAGAGGGCTTCTGTGGACCTGGTGAACGAGGCCTGCTGGAGACTGATTCCGACTGGCTGGCTGCTCCTGGAGAGCGCACAGCCGCCGGGGAGGTGGCAGAGGCCAGTTCTTGGGCTGGTGGCATGAGAGCTGAGCATGCTGGATGCCCTGTGGCTGCTGGCTCGTTGCTGAGCTGATACACACAGTGTGTAAGTACAGTAGCCGAAACATGGAGTTTCTGAAAAAACTCCATTTTGAATCAAAACCTAGTGCTGATGATTCATAAAGAAGTTAGCCAGGTTGTAGAGATCATTTTACTAACAATTTTCTTATTTTTTCATTCTTCTCTTATAATTATTTATCACAAAGGCAGTAGAGTCAACGTAGTAACTCATGGATTTTTAAACTCTGTTCAGGTGCTTTGTCACAACTGAATAGAACTTGAACTTTCAGTTTCTATTCACATTCTGAAAAAATTATTGCATAAAATATATATTTTATTAATAAATTAATATCTCGAAAAACATTTCTTAACTCTTGCAATTTTTATTTTTTTACAGATCGAAGCTTCTGCCTATTCTAATAGTCTTCAAAGCCTGTATCGGTGTATAACAAATCACAATGTTTATACCAAGAATAACTTGATTTAATTGATTGAAAAAGTTCAAGTTGTATATCTTTATCTGCCCATGGTACTTCGACGGCCCAGCAGCTATCCTCCTAATCCAAACATGGAGGAACCTGCAAAGAAAAAACAAAGAATCCACAACAATGATCGCGATAATGATGATGATGTAGATAATGGTGAACTTTCAGATATTGAACAATTACAAAACAGTCTTTTAACTCAGTGTCTGTGCAATGTTTCTGAAAGTAGTCTGCGAAAACCATTCACTAGTTCTGGTGTCTCCAGTGACGGGGAATTTAGATCAACAGTTCTTGCTGAATGGGAACCAGATAAATGCCTCAAATTCTTAAGTGCCTTACAACTATTGTTTGATGTAGCAATAAAACAAAATGTCAGAGGTGTCATGTGCAGTCGTATTGCAGATGTTTGTAAAGCTCTGGGAAGAAATGAACATGGCATTATTGACCAAATCATTGACCTATCGTCCACCAATAATAAATATATATCTTTTGCTGCAAGTAGAGCTCTTGCAGCATTTTTTATCATTGTCAAGGAGGGAGTTGAATCATCTTGGCTCGAAAGACTGACACAATCTTTGGTTAATACAAATTCTCCATCACAAATGTTATTCACTCTTGATGTTATAAAGAGGGTAGTAGATCACAAAGACTGCAGTATTCATCCTTTGGAAGACTCTGAAACATCTCATCCTCCACCAGGATGCAACATCATAACTATATCAGATCCAGAAAGCTTAGATAGCACCTCAGTGAAAGCAATGTGCGTAAAAGCTCTAGAATCTAAATGGACAATCTTGGTATCCAAATTTGATGCAATTCTCGGATCTTACACATCACAGCATGAGTCGGCTGTTATTACGTTTTTAGATCTTTGGGAATCCATAATATCCGTAAAAGCTAATCTATCTGTCATAGACACCAAGTTATTTTACTCTCAACTAGATAACTTAGTTTTACTTTTAAGCCCAAACTTACCCAGTGTTATATGGCGACATCTTCTTGGGCTCTTTAATGAAGTGCTTTGTTATGGCAGCACTTTAGCTTTACAAGATGTTCTTCCCGATGAACCATGTTCATTAGCTCATCTAGTAGTAAGAGCTGTAAAAGATTGGAGGCTATTAGATAATTTGCCTTTTCGACAAGGATCTGGAAGGTTTGGCGGAGGTATTGGTACTGGAGATCAACCACTTTTGCAGAAAATTGTTTTGCTGGTTCTGAAGAGTGTTGCTGTCACAGTCAAAGAAACACGCAGTGACTCCAGCGATTCTTCACTAGGATCTGATGCAGAAGATTTGGATGCAGACATGGCAGTTATAGAACGAAGTATCAGAGAAGTTTTAAGACAATTAGATACATGCATAAAAGGATTAATGCCATTTCATCCAGAAATGCCAATGTCTCAGTGGGTTGTACAAATGTTTCATGATCAAGACGATTTTTTAATTGAAGGAATGGTATGCTGTTTAGATGTTGCTAATGGATTATTCTATCGAGGCCCACCACAAAATGATTTAGGACATATGTTAAATCCAACCTTAACTTTCATACAATTTATTGGCGCCATTTCTCACGACCATGATGTAATGCTAGACTTTCTTGTCAGCAATGAAACGTGCTTCTTACTGTATTTATATAGGTTTTTAAAATATATTAGACGTTTCTGGCCTGAATTTGTAGCAAGTGCTGGTAGAGATGTAGATGATACTATGGCCGTAGTAGCAAATTTAAAGCAAGCAATTGATAGACTGGTTTCTAAGGATTTGTTTCCATATAACATTAATCCTGTTCTTCGACTGCTTGAGAAATGTGAGTCACTTTATGAAGGGAGTCAAGAAAATTAATTGACTCGCAAGTCATATTCATTTTGTTATATTAAAACAGAAGTTGGCACTTTTTTTTAGTTTGAAATGGAATTTTTTAATTTATTTTTAAATTAAATTTTGTTTGTTTTTTATTTATTGCTTTAGTTCAATTACATTTGTATCTGTTAATTATGCATTTTGCTAGTTAGGGATAGAAATTTTGTAATGTTAAAAATAATTTAATGAAATTGTTATAAAACAAGCTTTATAAAGTATTTCAAAATAACAAAAAGTGTCTATGTCTGTATTTGAGTCAAGAAAATGTACATAATTATAATTAATTGTAATATGCTCTCTCTTAAAGAAAATACGAAACTCAAATTAATATAAGAATCAATCAAAAAGAAATTGAAAATTGAATATTTAACTTCAAAGACGATCCGATTTACATTCAGTATAAAAAATGTTCAAGCAATCAACATGAATTTCGTATTTTTCTATGTGCAAATATATTTACATGTTAATAGCCAGCAAGATTAGAGTATTACTCTTGTAAAATTGAACATCGATAAATATTATTGGAAACAATTAATTTATTACTATTGCAAGTTAATAGTAGACTAAAGTTTTAGTAGGCCATTGAACTGAATTGGGTCTAAAAAAACTTTTTTATGTATGATAAGGTGCAAATGAATTGCGAAATGTTAATTAGTACAAAAGTGCATTCCGATAAATCATTAAGTAAGAGTTTATACGGTAAAATATTACAGTGGTGCTACAACATGTGTATATCTCTGCCAAAGCACCATAAAAATAAACTCTTAAATTAATATTTATATTCATACTCAATTAGAGCTGTATATGTATGCCTTGTCATATTATTCTTCTGTAGTACTTATTGGAAAAGACCTGTACTTTTGAAAAATCTCCAATAAGTTTTAACAGATTTTGTTATATTTACAAATGTAAATTTAAAAGGCGTTTGGAAAAATGGTGTTAATAGAGATTGTTAACAATGTTATAAATCCTTTGTTTAAAAGAGATGAGTTAATGTTGCACACTCTGGTGAATGAAAGAAGGATTACTGAACACATTGGAAATTTCTGTTTTATGCAATATAAAAACAAAAAAATTATTAAATATAAATCAAAAAATCTCAAAACTTATAAATACAATATAAGTTATGAAAATTAAAAAAAAAAACTACAAATCCTGTAAATATTTTTTTTTGCTATTTGTAATAATTTTCATTTACAAGCCTTATTTTGTATGGACATTTCGAAAAATTTAATAATATAATTTAAAAAAAGAAAATCAATTTTTGTACAAAGTTCAATGTACAAACCCATTTTATTAAGTATTATATTTTAATTTTTAATTATTTAATAATAAATAAAATTTCAGTATCCCTTAAAAGATAAAAATCAACTTAAAATAGTTTTTTCTTACAAACATGACAGGAACAAAGTTTTTGAAATTAGTTTTCATTTTATGCAAAATTATGTTAATCAATTATTTTTAAGATTTAACATAGATCTACATATGTATTTGCGATTACCATTTAGGAAAATGTATAAAGTTTTTATATTTTTACTGTAACGCGAATGAAATTCATTTTTATGAATGAAATTATAAAAATGAAATTTCAAAAATTAAATTTAATAAACTCATAAATTATTATTATCATGCTATGATTATTATTATTTTTATTATTATTCTTACTATTATTATTCAAATATAAATTATTAGGCTATTGTTTACTATACTAAATTAACCATGGAAATGACAAAAATTAAAAACTATTTTCTGAAAAAGAATTTACAAGAATTATACTTCAGATTGTAACGTACATGAAAATAAAAGCGGAATATCAAGCTTTTTGTATAATGAAAATTTTTTAAACTGTATTATCAAATATATTTATAATGTACATATACTTAGGAAAGAGAAATTTATATTGAAAATTTTTTAATAATTTCAATAAACAACTTGTTTACTCGTATGTTGGCTTCAACTTTGTTTCTTTCAACCCTTTTTGTTTAACCGATATTCATAATTATACAATTTTACATTTAAAAAAAATTAAAACAGATAAGATAATCTTTAAATATAGAGTTAATTCAACTAGTTTAAGTTGAGTAATATTATATATTCAGTTTTATTTATAAACAATAATATTACTTTCAGTCTTTTTTTAATAAATTTATTCAAAATTAAAATTATGTATTTTTCACAACTAGTACAAAGTATTGTTTCAAAAAAGTAAGCTATCTACATAGTCACTAAATCGTACAATTGATCACACCTTAAACTTAAAATAAAGGAAATATGCAGTTGTATTTATTCAAATAAACGTGTATTATTAATTAATAATTTAGTGGTTAAAAAAATAAGATATAGCAGTCTTATTGCATATTACAGACTTAGTTCGTTTTTTAAATACTTATTTAATCAAAATAAAAAGAAAGATTATATTAACATTTTTCAGGTATTTGAATCATTTTTACATAATACATCTTATGAAATTATTCTCCTTGATTTCATCATAATTGTTGCATATTAGAAAGCATTCATTGTGCTTCACATTGAAGATCAAATTATACCCTTTTTCAAAATCCCTTTTTCAATGACCAATGGTCTAACATTCAATCTAGCCAACATAAGTCGTGTAGTGCAAGCTTTATACAATGTTTTCATACAGTATCATTAATTATTGACTGGTTTGCTACGTATCGTAGTCTTCATCAATATTGGCAGTACAAGCAAAATTTGTCACAGGTTTGTTAATTGAACTGCTCTTTGCAATATTATCACTTGATGTGCTGTTCAATTCTGTGTAGAAATTTGGTTGGCTAGCATTAAACGTAGGTGCAGGCACAGATATTTTAAACTTTGGGACACTGTTAGCAAATACTGTTTCATTGTCCTCCTCTACTTTGATCACTTTAGTTTTATCTCCTTTGTCAACAGAATTTTTTCGAGAAGAAATTTGTGCACCAGATGAACCATCTTTGGATACGCTAAAATAAAATAATGGTTTTTTCATAAACAAGTATATAAATTTTTCTAATTTTAAATGCTTTCTTTTTCTATAAATTAAATAGTAATATATCATATATAGATAGCCAGAGTCTCTTTAAAAATATTAAACTGTTAAACTATGAATGAAACATTTATATTTTGTTATTATATAAATAAGTATATTAAATATAGTGAAGAAGCAGCAAATCTTTACTAAAACATAAAATTGCTTATGTACATAATGTAAAAAAAAACAAACCATCTATTGTTAAAAATGAAAATTTTATAATTATAATTTTATGTATTTGAGACATATTAGTTTTTAAGTTTAGTTTTTCAGTTTTTGTATATCTCTTTTACCAGACCTGTGTACAGATAACTGTGTTTATCTTTGCAGGGTGTAATTACTCTGTAATTCTAACTGGTTCGAATAAATAAAATAAATATGAACTAGTTCTAATATTTATAATTTAAAATGAAATTTTTATAAAATTTATCTTCTATTATAGAAATGTTTAAATTTTCTTATCAGAATGAATTATCATTACTAGTATTATATTTGTTCCCTTCAAATTGAAGACAGTATTATATTACAAAAAAAAGTAAACTGTTTTAATCGTGTACAATGTAACAATCAAATAAGAAAACTAATTTTAATTTTAAATATGTAATATTAATTCTTACCTTGATGCTACACTAGCTGAAATTTTTGGAGGCAAAGTTGTAATGGTAATAGATGGATTGATTGGAATAGCCTGAATTGCTGGAGTTGCAGGAGGAGTATGGGTATCATCATCAGGACCAGATGCATCTGGCAGATTTTTTACAAGATCTTTAAGAAAGTCAAACCGACTTTCTGAAAGTATACATTGTTTCCTAAAACATGATTTGAAAATTATAAATTTTGTAAATATCAATATCACAAAAATAAGGAAGCAATACTAACATGTGAGAAGGACTCAATGTTTTGGCCTGCTTGGCACTTGTGATTTGCATTGTTTTGGTAAGTAGAGAATGAACAAACAACTCCAATGTTCTAGGTATATAAGTGGTTAAGGAATTATGCAAAGTTTTTTAAATACAACAGTGCAGCAGCTTTTCTCATTTTTACAGTAAAATTTTTAGTAAAATAAAGATAAACAGATGATTTAACATTACAAATAAAAAAAAAACGTCAAGAATATTGCAAAAAAAAAATTTTTCAAAGTATAAAATAATCTTTACTGAATCATAAAAACAAGTACACAAATATTTACGTTGACCGAACGATTCGAAAGCCTCCGTGAAGTCCAATTCCAATAGCTGTGAAAGTACAAAATACTCACGCGTGCTCATACACACGCCTGCACACATACACACACACACACACACACATAATGGAGCAGCTCCAATTTTTCGTGCCGCTCCATTATTTGTTTCAAGAAGCCACCGTAAGTATCATCGGTGAGCGGTGACCCCGCTGATCGATGAACGAGCTACCAACGAAATGCTAAAATTCTCCCTTACCCTTTTAAAATACACACACCACTAAAACAATACATTGTACTAAATCGACTTTATTGAAAGAGTTTCTCGGGAAGAATTGAAAGACTTCCCCTGCAGATAGGTTTATAAAAAGGATATAAATTATGATTGGCACCGCCTGGGCGACCTTCCCCACCTCCTCGTCCGTTTGCATGATCTTTTTTATGCGCCCCTGCAAAAGTAAAAGGAGAACGATGAGAAAGGAAGAGAAAGAAGGAAAAAAGTGAGGTTAACAGTAGCCCCCAGCTTATATATACGCGACAGTGTGTATCGTCGTCGTCGTCGCTCGAACTTAGTTCCTGGGCACTGGGCAGGCATTTTCGGAAAAAATTTTGAGACGCGCAAGAATGAGCCTCGCGATGTGTCGACTCACACTGCGCACACTATCGCACGTCTCTTAGCCAAGCAAATAGCACGAGAGCAAAGTTAGAAGCATGCCTATATAGCTGATATTAATTAATACTCACAGGTGGAAAGCGCGCGTTGTATTTTTTCTTCTTGCAAGGCATGACGGCGTCGATTTCCCGCTCTCGCTCGTCGTCCTCGCCCGGAGGATATCACCTCGCCGCCAGGGTCAGGCTGGCCCACCTGCAACCCCTTCCCCCGCAACACTCACAAAAACACCCTCGAGCTGTACACTGGCAAAGCCTTCGACTGGAGCTTACTTATTAGTTTACTAAGTATTAGAGCCGCTGCTCGCAGCAAGGCACACCTGTGCCGTGAACTGTGGTCGGGGCGTCGAAAGAAACCGCAAATGGAAAACTGAGCACGGCGAGCAGGAAGGAAGCAATCCAGAAAATCTAACACACCGTCGCGTATTCATACGCTGCTACTGGCTACGTATATACGGCGGCATTCCACACGCGCGCGTGCTGCTGAGGCAGTTGTGCGCCAGCACGCCGCGCGGGCCGCGTATTTCACTGGCCGCGCGCGTCTGTGTTGGTGAAGTCGGTATGTACAGTACACGGCTCCCTAGTCCCCACCTCTTAACCTCCACTATAATACAACCGCAATGCTATAGACCGACGTCCGTGTGTTCCGCGCTCTCCCTGCGCAAGCGTCGCGGCGTCGCCCCTTCTCCGTCTTTGTCTCTTTTCGCGTTACACAGCTGCTAGCCCCTACCTAGCCTCGCACTGCTGCAGATATGCGCTATATAGATACTTACCTGCGTGGATTACGGGCAAGGGTGGATTTTTCGCGAACGGGGGCTTTGCCACCCAGAGAAAGTGCTTTGGGATTTTGCATATATAGCTATGCCCATCATGCTGAAAGCGGGGGAAAGCTGGTTGGGCTTGGGAGGAGGAATATTTTGTTGGCTTTGATACTGAGCATTCCGTGGCTGGTATACATGATTCTTACAAATGGCGTGGAGCTGCCATGATTATAAGTAGCTACCTATATAAGTATAGTGATGATGCTGCGCAGTAGGAGTGCACGCAAATGAAGGATGGCCATAGGGTGTTTTCCAATAACTTTTGCACTCGTCATTCCAATCTTATCATTAATAAAGAAAGTTTATTAACAACTATATACATATATATGTATATTATACCCCTTCACTATTATTTTATAGATGAGCCTTTTATTACAATGCAACCCAAAGTAATCATAAATAAAATTATCTCTTGCTTCCAATTTCGAAGAATAAATTTTAATCTCGTAGCTATAATATTAATTTATCACATATCCCTTATATGTTATATAACATTTAATTATAATCACAGTTCATTTTATCTTCAGATTTGATTGACACACGCCGTAGCATCTCCGCTCTCGCGAGCAGTAAGATATAATCCTCAATTTACAGTTAATTTAAACGCGAATGCCATAATCCTAACATGTGTATAATTTTGTAGCCTGCATCCATGTGCAGATTAGAGTTAAGCTGATTACTGCGCGGAGTTTATTTCTGGTATTTCGAATATCAGTCCTACAAACTGAGATTATAAGTTTACTTTAGTCTTACTTATCAGACGATTACTTATTATGTTACGACAAGTGACAACAATTTTTCAGAAGTACCTAATGAAAGAATAAATATGCATAATAAGCTATAGTAAGCAAGTAACATTTTATATTTAGATTGACAATTTAATTATCAGATCTCGTAAATTGAAAATTAGCGCAATTATCGACAATTGTTTACCGCTAGCCTTGCGTTAACAGACCGGTATGTAATATATATATATAGTAAGTAACAACGTAACTCTATTTGCTTATCAAACGCAGAAATTAAATTTCGCATAAGTAAAAAAAACGTCCAGTTCTGCATAGATAGTCATTTTATTTACATAACAATTAAAAGAACGTCAAAAAGGAAATCGAAGCAAGTCATGCAACTATTATGTGTTGCACTAGTTACACATAGTGATATAAATATACTGATGTAGTACTATCAGAGATGAATAGAGTACTATGTACTCAAACATATATTTGATTTGTATCATTCATGTATAATCCTATATATATATATTTTGCTCTAAAATGTTATGGCTGTGTTTTGGGGCTAATTTGGAACCAGTAAAAAAATTTTGAGCAATTTTAAAATTTTGACGGGAACAGTTGACGAGAACTTATTGTTTCGAGAATTAAGAAATATTCGAACACACGTATTATATGGATAAAATATAAGCATAAGTATCCTAACTTGAACTACTAAGTACGAAAATGGAGAAAAACAGCTGATCGATTGAACGCCGCTAACCGCAATCGTACGCTTAGATACTTGATACTTATACTGCGCTCCGTTTTCATCTGTACGTTTTAATAATCAGCAATAAAGTAGTAATAGGACTTGTTACATTTATTAATTCAAATTCAGATTCTTATACGTAAGAATCACAAAGAAGAATCATGGAAACAGAAGTTTTGCAGAGTTTAGAAGATGCGGGGTAAGTTTGAAGGTTATAATTTCTAGAATTCAGATTTCTAGAAAACGGCATACATTTTTAATTTACATTTTCATAACATCAAAGCTAAACTACTACTAAATGATAATTGCTATTTCAGGTACACTGGGTCTTTGCTGAATGCAGAAGCATTTAATGAAGCACTTCAACTAGGAGCAAAATCGACAGAATTTACAAGTCTCATTTCCTTTTTAACTAATCAGATAGGTGCATTTGGGCACATTGATGAAACTGTACATCCTACATCTACAGCAGAAGATGCAAGTACATTTTTATTAGAATTAAGTACATTTCTCAAAGAATTAGGATGCATGAACAAGAAACTAACAACTGGTAATGTAAATCAAAGAATATCAACTGTACAAGAGAGACTTACTCTATTAGAGTTTCTAATAACTGAACTTATGGCAAGTAAAATATTAGAAGCCAACAAACCAGACGACAATAAAGCTGTACAAATAACTGTTGTAAGTAGGCATAAACAGATATTGTGATTGTAAATTTATAGTCAAAAATATCTTGTTAATGTTATATATAACATAATTTGCAGTATGAGTTATGAATTATATTAATTTATTTATAATTTACAGAGTGAAAGTATAACAGCCAAAAGTTTAAGAGAAATGTTGACTGCTTTAAGATTCCAAAAACCTCCTGATAATATCTCGGCTGATGCACTGTTCAAAAAATTACATGCAAAAGTAGCAGAATTAACTAAACAAGTACCTAAAGAACTCATAGGAAAACCACTATTCTTTGGTGAATTAAATAAGAGTCAATGGGAGAAGGTGGATAAAGTACAGGGAGATCTTAATGAAGAATATACAATAAGAAGGGAAATGTTATTAAAACGACTAGATGTTACTGTCAACTCTTTTACGGTATAAATTTCTTTGGAGAATTATATAATACATTCATCTATCTAATCTAGTACACTTTAAAACATATATAAAAAAATACTTTATTTACTTGCTTTATTTAATTTAAGTGGTCAGAAAGAATTAGGCCAAAGGAGAATGAATTAAATAAATGTTATCATGCAAAAAGAGATGCTATGAAACGTGAACCAGACGTCACACTCGCGCATCTTTTATCAGCTAGAGATGATTTGGCTATTGTAGAGAAAACCAGTAGTGCATCAGTTCGTAAAAATACTCGAAGCGCCATCAACAAAGTAATTATAGGTGCAGTGCCTGATAGAGGAGGTAGACCATGTGAACAGGAACCTCCTCCACCAGAAATGCCTCCTTGGCAAAAAGATAGAGTGCAAGGCCCACAAAGGTAATTCTTCTAAGTTGATTTTATAATGCAAAAATGTTTAGCTAAAAAGAAAACAAATATTTTAAACAAACATTTCATAGCTGATTAAGCGTGATCATCTCATACCTTACATTCAAATATAAAATTATGATTTTAGAGGTGGATTTGGTGGTGGCGGTCGTGGAGGAGGTCGTGGAGGTGGTGGTGGCGGACGCGGAGGTGGTCAACAGTCGAGTGGTGGTGGATTCCGCGATAATAAATCTGCTGCTTCGAATTTCGGACAGAATTACAGCCAAAATTCCAGCACTGCTTACTCTAATCAAAGTTCCGATTATGGGAACAAAAGTTATGGAAATCAAAGTACAGGAGGATATGGTACTCAGTCTGGATATGGTAATCAGAGTTCTGGATATGCAAGTCAAAGTTCTGGACAGAGCAACCAAAGCTCTGGATATAGAAATCAAGGCTCAAGTGGTTATAGCAGTAATCAAGGATCTGGCTATAGTAGTAATCAAGGATCTGGCTATAGTAGTAATCAAGGATCTGGCTATAGTAGTAATCAAGGATCTGGGTATAGTAGTAATCAAGGATCTAACTATAGTAGCAATCAAGGATCTGGCTATAACAGTAACCAAGGATCGGGACATAGTAACCAAGGAGGTATAGTTATAAAATTGAAATTCTGGTTTCAGTAAAGTACAAAATGTTTATAACTCAAATAGTCAGGTGGGAGAAGGAAGATTTGGTCGACGCGTTACAAAAGATGCTATTTGGGCGCTGCGTTACAAAAGATGCTATTTGAATGGCAAATTTCTTTTTATCAAAATTTAAGTTGGTAACTGTACCTACAAAATCTTAAAAATTTAATTAAACTTTTTATCAATGAATATTTATGACCGGAAGTTTAGAATTTTATGATTTTGTTAAGTCCTGAGGACTTAACAATTTATCTTTTTTTTTACAATATTTTGTATAAATATTATTTTACATATCAAGGAGCTAAATGAATAAAACACACGGTCGGATACTAGTAAAGCCGAATACTTAATAGAAAAAAATAAGTACAGTTAATACAAGTTCAGTTGATCAATTTACGTTTTAGTATAAATACGTAGATCTACGGGATCTATTAAATATTATGAAAGTTTAAGTACAATTTGAATTTAAAATCATCATCAAATGACAATAAAATAAAATCTTTTATTTCGTTACAGCAATGAAATTTTATTATTATAATTGTCATAAATATTCATTCATAATAAATCTAAACAAATTTTTAAGATTCTGTAGGTACAGTTAGGTACCAACATAAATTTGAATTAAAAAAGAAAATAAGTAGGGCTTTTTCTAACGCCTCACCCAAATACCTATAGCGCCTTTTGTATCGTGCCGCTCAAATAGCACCTTCCTCTTCTCACTCGACGAAATAAAAAAAATATTAACTTGATAATTCTTTAACAGTGGAAAAATACTGTAAAAATAAACTTAATAGCTAATAGAGTACAACATAAGTGCACGAAGTAGGTGATTTACGCACAGGTGCTATTTACACTCGCTTCGCTCGAGCGACAAAAGTACAAGTGCATGAATCGCCTACACACACGGACACGCGTATCGTATACGATTTTTTGTTTAACACAGTGTGCGTAATTCTACTTTTATGCTTGTTTATAGTTGTATTTTTAATATATTCTTGCATTTTAGATTATGAAAGAAGAAGTGGGGGAGGAAACTATAACAAAGGTGGCCAAAACAGAGGTGGTCGAGTTCAGGGAGGATGGAATCAAGATTCAAATTATAATCAGGGTGGATACAATAATCGTGGTCAAGGGGGGCGAAAATATTAAGAAGAAAAATCCAATAGTAATTCATTGTTCATATTTAAAAATTATTTTACTTTTCTTAACAATTTTCTTGTTTAGTAAACAATTAATTTGTACATTTGAAAAACTGTAATCAGCATTTTCATATAAATACGTATCAATATAAAATATGTATAAAAATATATTTAAAAACAATTTTCAGTTTATATTATTTAGTGATGAGTATACGAGAATGTCAATAATTATTGTAAGTAATGATATTTACAATTCAATTGGCAATCATTAAAATGATTAAAGCAATCATTATTGAAAATACGACGTAACTGATTTCGTTGTTGGCACGTTATTTATATTTTCATCACTAATTCGTTTTTTAACACGATTTGGACTATTTAAAACAAACTTCCTCTTCCTTTGTTCTTCAGTACTTGACATTTGATTGATTTCTTTTTGTAAATTTTGCGCAACATGATAGTCATTATGCTCATCAAATTTATCGAGTAAAATCAATTGATCGCACTGCGAGCATTTACGTAAATTACTGCTAGAATCATTATTTACATCAGTCTTAATAAAAAAATTTTTAATACTTGGCTTCTGATTACTTAATTTAGACTTTCCTTTCGACGTTTTATTTATTTCTTTATTTTTTACTTTGTTCGGAACGCTATTTCTATTACAAGATTCGACCGTTTTTAAATATCTTTTAGCTTCATCTTGTAAGTGAAACGGTAACATTCGAACTATATTTGGATCAATATCGTTTAAATCTGGAAATATTTCTTGCAGTCTCACACTTGCCTCGTTATTTTCAGATCCATTTTCAAACTGAGATTCCAAATTGCGTGGATGCAAACGTTTAACTTCAATATTCTTTTCTATGCAATTTGGATTATTTTTTAAAATGATGGATTTAGAAGAATTTTGTTCTATATTTTTATTTTCTTCCACATCATTACTTTTTGTTTTTTTGTCTTTTAAAATATTCATGAAGAAAGATTTTTTAAAATTGTCAGATTTCAACGACTTTTGAAGACTGCTACAAGGTGATGATCTACGATTGGTTATGGTACTACAAGGAGGTTTTACATTTTTGTTATCTGATTTCTGTACTAAGCAATTTTGATTTCTCTCTTCATGCATTTCTATATTATTAATATTGTTATCAAATTCAGTAATGTCTTCCTCTTTAGATTTTTCAGCTGTGTTATTTGTTTCGTTATGAACAGTATTATTAGTTGAAAAGTTAGATTGATCATTTGTATTTGATTTAAAAAAATTCATGAAGTTTTCACTGCCCTTGGCTTTAATGAATTTACCAGCTGACACTCCTAAAAATGAGACAGGTAGTTGCTGTGTTGCTTTTATAACAATATTAAAACATTGTTCTGCAACTTTCTCTTGCTTATATGATGTTATTGCACAAGATCGAGACTGAGACACTGAAGTTTTATTCTGATAATACTGAAAACTAACTGTTAATAATGAAGCTTTACGTTCATTCTCTTCTAAATCTTGTTCAAGCCTTTCACAAACTTCTGCTGATAATTCTCCAAGCCAATGCTTCAGCTATAATCACCAAAAATAATTTTTAATGAAAAAACTTTTTACTTGAGTTTAAAATGGTTTTAATTCATTAAGAAAAAAACTTACAGTTTCTACATCAACAATAGCTTGTTTTCCTGGAAATCTTTTACAAGCTCCTATTGATTTTGAAACTAATCTAGGTGTAACTGGTTCATTGTCAATACCTCGAGCTATGTTGTAAAGCCAGTGCCTATTGAAAATATTAAATGTCAAATATTGTACATGTTTATTTATTTCTTTACGTAACGTAATATTATATTTTACCCTGTTTTTTCATCAAAACGGTTTTGAAGATATGGCATAGGGAAACGCAAAACATCTGCCATAACATTACATTTTAATGAGTCAATTACTATGTCTCCCAACTTTCCTCCAAGGTTTTTGACTTTTTTTACAGGTAATGTTTCAAATAATTTAAGCACAGCAGATGCAGGCAATATAGTTTGTCTATTAGGCTTGTGAAGGCCACAGGCAAGTTTTGCTAAAATCTAAGAAAAATTAACTTTATTAAAGTTAAGTTAAATGATAAAGAAAATTAAATATAGATGAATATCTTTGACACCTTATTAAATGAAATTCCAGCTGAACACCTAAAATGTGTAGTTTCATAAATTTCCTTTCTTAAATTCTCAACAAATGCTCCAGCAATAGCGAGACGTTGAATTTGAGTATCTTTCGATGACTCAGAAAGCCAAGCTTCAACACCTTGCTTTCTGTCTTCTGTAAAAAATTATGTTGCTAAATAAATAATGTTGTCTATTTTATTTTACTACAATATAAGTAAGATATATATTTTATACCCTCATTGTTTACATCACTATCTGAATATTCAACAATATAAGAATTATTCAACTCCATTAAAATATCTTCTGGGATAAACATTCCTTTGGAAAATTGTTCATCGACTATTTGAGTTATATCTAAGTAAGCTTCATCAACACTAGCTCTTTCTACTATATTACAATTTTTCTTTAATACATCAATAACTTCACGTCCAGCACTTCTATATCTAAACAAAAAAATATATCATTAATAGTTATATCTACATTAATACTTTGAAAAATAGTTTTTATCACAAGACTATCTCAAGATCTCAACGCAGAAGATGATTATACCTAGAAGTGTCAGCTTTTCCTCGAACACATGGAACACTTGCCAATATGATTTCTGGACATTTTTCTTTTGCCTCCTCACCCCTCATATGACGAGTTACTCCAAAATCTCTGGCTTCATAATTTACCGCAATAATTCTAAAGCGATAACATTTTTTATCAAGGATTACTGTTACGTTAACAAGATTCAAATGAAAAGAATTAAAAAAAAATATTACCCTCCTTGTCTCCAAGGATTATATTGCACCACTGCCAAGGGTTTGCCCTGTAACTTTGGATTTAATCTTGTTTCAACTTGACAAAAAAAACAGTCCATATCAATCAAAACGACGATGCGGTTACCTAAACCTGCCATGTTAGATGTTACATGAAATACTTTTGTGGATAAAATGAAATAAATGGTTTTACTTCAAATAGCGCTATTTTGGAGCAGGTATCTCCAACTACCATCGTGCAAGTTCTAACATGATCAGCTGAGTGATGATGCTGAGTCTGAGACGCGGTCTGACGGTACAACTGGTCAGCTGCTGCAGACTGCTGCTACATAACATAAGGCAGAGTCCATCTTCTAGTCTGCTCTGCACTTTGTCTCTGATTGGTCAATTTTTGAATATCAACCAATAAGACATACCTATACCTAGTCCAAGAGAAGCAAACGCACAGCACAGCACATCACTTATGTAAACACTGCCTAAAATAAGTTTTGAATTACTGCGGTCGCACTCTCAAGAGTCTCAAAGTCAGTCCGCTCGCAGACCGTTAATTGCGATTTGCGGAGCAGTTCCCGCGCATTTAGCTGATGTGCGCATGAGCAAACTCAAATTTGGCGGTAAAATTTAATGTACGAATAACAGTATATAATATATATTCAATTATGATGCTCTGACTGCATTAAAAGAAGATTTATCAAAATGCATTATTGATTAAACATTGAAAAAAAAAGATAAACGTAAAAAAGTCTTTTAAAGTGGAAATGACAAATAGTTATTGCCTAACTTTAACTTTTGAAAAAAAAAAAAGAAAAAGATATGTAGGTATGTACATACTGATGATTAAAAAAAAACACTAATGGTATAGTTTTGTTCATTATGTTTTATATTTTTCTTATATTTATATATATTTATATATATAAATGCATAATATCGGCATATATCACAATATGCACTGTATTAATGTGTGTGTGTGTGTGTGTGTGATGTGTGTGTGTGTGTGTGTGGGTGGGTGTGTATATATTCCTCGAAATGATAGATTAAAAGTCTAGAAAAATTTATACCGTGATTCAGTTTTAATGCTTGTAAACTTAGATAAAAAATACAATGTAATCGCTCTTTTGTTCGAAAAGACAGAATTCGCAGGATTCTGTTATATTATTACATAGCTACTTGTTATCATTTAACGGTCTTATAGTATATCTTAAAAAGTCTTCATTAGGTACACGTAATGGGTATACCCTGGCCAAATAAAAATATACAACTATGACAGTTTTTACACCACTCCTACGTTAATTGCACAGTATTAATCTCTTCTTAAGGAATGGAGTGTTATCGAATGTGATGGACATGTAGGCTGATTGCCATGATAATCGACCATTTATACACACACACACACACGCACAACTAGCATTTTTCGATCCCCTTAAGATAAGCTTATTAACAACTACTGATAGTAAAAAATAAATGGGTTTTTCAGAGATTTATTTTTAGAATACTGTTAATAAAAATACTAAATTGTATTATTAAATCACATTAATGATCGAATTGACGTGTTACATGATTAATAAATAAAAATAAATTTCGATATATTTATCTTGAAAAACCCTAATTTTCATTAATTGATGATCAATTATTTAGACTTTCAACCTACATTAAGGCAATGGCAGTATGTCCATTAGAGTTTTTACATCGAAATAGCAAGATCTGTTCGTTTCCCTTTGTATGTATAGTACTGTAATCTCTTAAAAAGACTTTTCCTTACCTCGGCAAATTTCTTTATTTCGCACACCGATTGTGTAAGATACGCAAGCACTTTTCGCAAAATTTAAATATATATTAATAATATAGTTAAAAATAGTAATGTGAAGAGTTAAGAAAAATCAATTTTCTATAGTTACAATTAAATATTTTAATAAACAATTTCATAATTACGTAAAATTTCTTAAAATTCAACTCTACGATTTCTTAACACTTCACATTCTCATATAAAATATTTTTCTTTTGAAAGGGTCATTTACGCATTATTAGTTAATCATTTAGCACCAAGAATTTGCCGAAGTATTCGTAAAAAGTATTCAGAGAAAGCAGGTTGTGTGAGCTTGATTTATTTGTACCCTAGCGAAAATAATTAGAAAAAAAATCTGTGAACAATTGTAAAATATTGGCTTAGCATTTTCCATTGGCGAGCACAATCGAACAGTTTTAAAATAACTTTTAAGTTTTCAAATATAACAAATTTATCATCTTGTACATAAACATTTTCATAAAATAGAAAGTATCTTTGAAAAACAGACAGAAGAATTTTTGTTTAATCGTAAGTTTCTCCCTCTAGTCAATTCACTATTGCATGAATTGTTACTTTTCAGATACATCCGACGTGTAAGTCGTCTTAGTTCCATGCGTGCTCTAATTAGGTACATATAAATAGGTACTCTTTAACAGAATTCGAGAATAACATGAAAATAACGCGTTTAAGAAACGCCTTAAAACTATTTTGAATACATCGTAATAATTCGCAAAGATTAAAAATTTACTTTGTACCGTAACGTGTCATGAATATTTTGTCCAACCCTTCACAAATTCTTTGCAAAAATAGTCAACTAAGGTAGCTCAAAAGGCATGCACCTGTCAAATCAATGAATGATCGTCTACAAGTGGCGAGTCGCTGAAACTCATTGAGGAAAGAATGTCTCCCTTGATATTAGTCTGCAATCGTTTGAATTGGTCACTATTATGAATTGTGCCCAGATTTAGTGATCGAACGTCTGAAAAAATGGTCGAAAAACATTTGGCCACGCGAGAGGCTAGACCCCAGATTACAACGAACATTCCCCACAACTGCGTAAGGCTCGGACGAAGGTCAGTGAGAGAGCGGGCCCAGATCACAGCGAGTACTTGGGCGAGTCGACGAGCGAGAGGCTCGAGGAGTGGAACTTGCGCGCGGCCGTGGCCACGGGGCTCGCCGGCGCCGACATCGAGAGCGCCGAGTACTGCTGCTGGCCGGGCTGCTGGCCCGAGCTCGTGCGCTGCCGCTTGCCGGGCCTGGGCACGGGCAGCGCCGAGGGGCAGCTGCCGGGCATGGGGCTGGCGCGGTTGGCGCGCTGGTGCGCGTAGAGCAGCACGCCGATGTCCGCGTGGCCGGCCTCGAGCGCGATCTTGAGGGCCGAGCTGCCGTCCACGTCGACGACGCCCGAGTCGCACTCCGGGTGGGCGAGCAGCAGCCGCACGATGTCGGCGTGGCCGTGCTCGGCGGCGCACATCAGCGCCGTGCTGCCGTCCTCGTCCTGCAGGTTCACCGCCGCGCCCGCGTCCAGCAGCAGGCGGGACATGTCCTTGCGGCCGTGCGAGACGGCGAGCATCAGGGCCGTCTGTCCGTGCTGGAAAAGGGGGGAATTAAGCGCTGCTTCTAGCTCTCGGAGTGTTATTTCAGCCGGGGCTTCGGTTTCAGCGCCGAGGCGAGAAACGAAGGTTCGACCGAGCGTGGGTATAGGCGCACTCACCAGCCGGGCCCGGACGTTGACGTCGGCCATCTGGAAGAGCCTCTTGACGACGGAGGCGTGGGTCGAGTTGCGGACCTGGGCGAGGGCGGCGAGCATGACGGGCGTGTAGCCCGCGTTGTTGGACCGGTTGACGTCGCAGACCTTCGAGTCGAGGAGGATCGAGACGACGTCGAAGTTGCCGTGCGACACGGCGTAGTGCATGGCCGTGTTGCCGCTCGAGTCGATCAGGTTGACCACGTGGCCGAGCAGCGCCGCCGAGTGCTGCTCGAACTGGTCGAGGTGGAACTCGACGGTCAGCGGGTCCGCCTGGGCCGTGCTGGAGATCTTGAACCACTCGTGCTGCACGATGTTGCTCGCGTTCTTCACGCGGCTGGGCAGCGTGCCGGCGGCGCTTATCTTCCTGCAAGCACATTTACTTATTTACATTCGCTCCCACTTCAGGCATTCAACTTTGAGGCGCTTTCACTCTGCTCCGGGAGCCGCGCTCCTATTTTTACCTCCCGGCGTTCATTATTTTTCAGGAAGTGTGCCTCGCCGCGAGCAGTGTCAGATGTCAAAAACGGATATTTTTACTTTAGACCGGCTCGTCATTTTTCAAATAGAGCTGAAAATTCACATTGGCTTACGCTCTTTTATATTATTCAATGCATCAGCAAGTTGATGATATAACTGCGCTGTTACAATTTTAACTTTTCTAAATAAATTATTTCTAATATGGCTAATCAATATTTTATTATAAAAATAGTAAAAGTAAAAAGTGCGCGAGCTGATATATGTATTGAATAAATTCATTGCGACACGACATGATTTATTGATCTTACGTCCATCCCATCAATGGCGCTAAGAATTCATGGTCAGTGATTTCTAGGCTTGGCCGCGTTAATGGCATACATTTAGTGCTTTCATGATTCGAGGGCCCATGCAAAACCCGTGTAAAAATGATATTCTTTTCTCCGCTCAGTCATTGTGCAGGTTTAATACAATATAAACATTATTTCTTTCAAATGTAGATGTTAATGAATTGACATTTTTCCATTTTAATTAAGGTTTCATGATGAAAGGTCGAATTTTTCGTACAGCTCCCATTTTAAATTGAGATTTTTCCAGGAAAAATTGTATTTATTGGTTTCCAGAGGAAGATTTATATTAATATAAAAGTTAATATTCGCTTTGATCATTATTATATATAGAGTAATGAGGTTTGAAAAGAAAATGTTATAGAATAAAGCGAGGACGCCATCAAGCTTAAAATGTGGAAAGGCAGTGGAGACTTTCACTTCCATGGCGTCGCTCATCCCACACACACACGACACACAAGTTGTTGCCGCCTACCTGAGATTGTCGTCGAGGACCTTGAGCGCAGCGCGCATCTCGCGCGACAGATCCATGGGCGGCTGCTGGTTCGACATCTTGGGCGTCTCGAGGACGATGCTGCCGGTGAGCAGGGCCTCCTCGTCGGGGCTCGCGGGCGGCTGCTCCTGCGGCTCCTTCGTCATCGCTTGCGGCTGCGAGATCTTAACGACCTCGTCATTCGCCGCGGGCTCTGGCTTACTCTTTGCATCGCCGTCGTTGCTCGGCTTGTCCGTCGATTGCACTCCGGCGAGCAGGCGATCGGCATACTTGTTCAGGCTCTGTGACCTGTGGGTGAGAGGCGTTCGAGTGCCTGGTTAATTATAGCTTCTTTACGACTTTGCTCACCTCTTCTCTTTTCTTTTCTTTTCTTTTCTTTTTACTGCATGCATCTTAGATATGAATAGTTACTATAAAATTTTTCAACGATAAGTAGAAAAGCATTAAATTTATTTGTTTCACATAAGAGACTAGCTCGCACAGATCATTCTCCCTATACTTTAACTCTATTGAGATTTCAGAACTTTTAATTGCATCGTTACGAGTGCATTGTCAACTTGTTTTGGAACAAGCACTAAAATAAAAGTTTCAGCAGAGGCGAATAAAGTTTCACTTTAATTAAACTGCCCAGACCACTTCACAACGATGAAAAGTCTGTTTCTTTACGCTTTACGCTACGAGTTAATGTTAATGAGCAACTATAGCCTAAACAAACATATCACGTTCGTTGTAATCTTCCGAAAACATCTATATGTATTCATAACATATCAAGTTCCGCTTTTATTTTCGGTGAAATAATCTACCGTAAAATTGCTATTAAATTGGTGGCTCAATATAAGTACACGACTGTTTTCTTTATGATTATTTCGATTTTCTTAGTCAAATAATTGATCAATGGACTTAATAAGCCAATTAAGAGGTTTGAAAGGGAAGGTGACAACAATCCCTTACGTTGAGAGGAAAAAAAGGAGGCTCGAGTGTTGCGAGTAAAAAAAGAATGTATCTTGTTAAAAAATAGCAGCACTATATGAAATGTAGCTGGCGTTGCCCACGCAAGGATGATTGCTCTTTTGAAGAGTGAGCGAGCGCGCGATGAGCCGTCGCAGCACAGTGGCGCGCGAGCAAGTCGTCATCGACATCATCGCCAGGCAGAGCTCCACAACGAAGCGACACGAGAGCTCGAGAGCGACGCACGGCTCAATCGCGCGACCTACTGCGCTAACGAGGCAACTTGTTCCTCGAGTCCCTGCAAAAAGAGAGCCCGGAGCGGCGCGGCTGGCACAACTACCCCATCCATCAGCTCTTACATGCGGCTACGCGCCGGCCAGCTGCCAAAGAGTTCCTCGATCCCGCCTCGGCGCCCTGCTCCCCGCAGTCGTTCTGCTCGGCCCCTCTCAACTCGAAGATCGGCCGGCCGCCAGGAAGCCGTGCCGCATTCTCCCTCAGTCTCGCACTGCGCTTTCACACTTTCCTCCTCTCTTTTCTGCCTCCTTTTCGCTATCGAACGGGAGCCGTCACGGCGCGCGAGCTACTGTGTTTGGGGCGAGCGATAGGGCTGCCCCCAGCCTGCCTGCCAGCCTGCGCGCGCACTTATCGACGCGTGGGGGGTGGCTCTACCTACGTCTCCACGGCGCCCGCACACGGGATGTGTTCGCGTGTGTGCGTGTGGCTGCCTGGGGGGCGGCGGGACCGCCCGAAAACTGACGGGGGCTTTTGTTTGCACCGCTGTTTTTTCACCCGTAATGATTTTAGAGGCAAGAAGTCTTTCATGGGGGTGGGCCGCGTTAATGCTCCGAGTTTTTCCTATTGTTCTTGCCTTTCGACGCTTCTTTTTACTAATAATAATTTTTTAATTCTTTACACTTTTCAGAGCAGTTTTTAAATTTTGATGAGTCCAATTCTCTAATTATTGTATGACACGCCGAATTATGACCGCTCGGCGCTTAGACAGGTGTTTGTAACTCAACTCAGCAAATGTACTCTAGCTATTATTATGCTGTGTAATGAATCATACTCGTTAAATATTTAACATCGAAACGTCACGCGAGCAGTGTTACCTTACTGCACCATATCATTCTGTTTCCCGTTCAATAAATTTTAGGCCAGTCAAAAAATAAAGTAACTTTCGTCGGTTATCGTTGAGCAGTGCAATTGCCAATATTCGCCAAAAATAACTCAGCGCACCTCTCGCGTATATAAAAACTATTTATAATCCCAAGCGGACGCGCCTCCTATATCTATAAATCGATGGCGTTTTCTAAAATAAAGATCCAATTCCGCGGCGAGAACGTGACAATATCGAGTGACTTATAAGAATGTTGCGAGTCGGGGCCGGTGCCTCGAGGAAATATGAATCGAGCGCTTTCCGACCGATAGGACCTACTCAGCTCTGCAGCTCCGGCGCGCGCTCGAGTGTACTATAAATAATAACGAAAACGCTTATCCGGCCCGACGTAACAAACTCTGACGCGCGCTACCGCGTGCAAATAAGCTGAATCTCGAGTGCGGAGTTACTTCGTCGCCCGCACGGCCGTTATTAAAGCAAGTTGTTATTCGCGTCAAGTCGAATTTCAGAGGAGCGCGCGCGCATCTACGCTATATTTATTGCCCTTCCGCGGAGAGCTTTAGTAGCTCCAATCGTAATTCACCGAGCGCTGCTCAGCTATCCAAACGCCTCTAGTATATTATTTTTCCTCTAGCATGTATTTGTGGATCAAGTGGTCTAGCAAGCACATATTTCTTTCACGCTACCTATATAGTAATAATCTACTCGTCTCAGTAGTCATTTTTCTTTTTTTTTCTCAGTCTATATCTATAATTAAAAAGGTGATAACGATTACTTATTTGCTGCGATTATATTTTTTCACCGTCTATAGAATGATACAATCAAAGGTTGCAATTGAGTTTAACAGAATGGTCGCGTCTATAGAAGCAATGAGTGGGAATTAACTTTGTAAAAGAACCGGAAATATTTCTTCCTCTCGTGATATTTTAAAAGATATCAGCGAAAACTTGTATGTTATTTTAAAACGATACCAAACAAATATATTTAAAGAGTGTGAGAGTAAACAAACACTTAATAATTATCAATGGCTATGACAAAAATTTCTGTTTGACCGAGCCAAAAGTATTTTACTGTATTTTTTTGACAAAAGAGATAACGCGAAAAGTTACGATAGGGTAACGTCCTTTCGTGACGTCATAGAATGTCATGCTAAATAAGAATCTTTTATTTTTAATTTTAAGAAGATGATCAGCGTTATTTCGCTCTTGTTTACTAAGTGCATAAATTATTAAAGGTAATGCTTTATTTTTAAACATGATGTAAACGCATCCATATTATGATAATGGATAGTTTTAGTATGAATTGTATTTTGACTTTTTGTGACTAAGGTTGCAAAAGAGTGAGCAAAGTTTAGTAAGAAAGGATAATTTGACTCACCCGTCACCGAGCTGATCCAGGCTCTCCGTCCACGTGTCCTGCCTGATGAGCCTCCGCTCGCCGACGCTCGTGTCCCGCATGACCGGGATCCTCGTCCGCGTGCCCTCCCGCCTCCTCTGCGCCGTCTCCGCGTTCGTCTTCTCCGCCGCGGCCTTGGCGCTCAGGCCGCGCATGCCGATCTGCTTGCACTCGTCGCAGTAGTTGGTGCTGGTGGCGCTGAGCGAGGGCAGCGAGGCGCCCACGGACACGTCGACCAGGAGCTTGCGCTGGGGCGAGGTGCCGAAGTCGCGCCGGCCGGGGCTCAGCGTCTCCGTGGCGCGGCTGACGCAGCGCGTGAGCTCGCGGCCGGTGACCCCGACGCCGACGGACTTGCTGCCGGGGCCGGCCTGCTGCTGCCGGCGCAGCGCCGAGAGGCTGATGGACGCGTCCAGGGTCTCGGTGCTCGCGTCCAGGACCGAGGGCTTGGCCATCACGCCCATGTTCAGCTTCAGCTTCACCCTGGGTGCAGAGGTAGTGCCATTTTTCAAAATACTGGTAACCCGATTGTATATTGCATAACAACTTCAAGTGCATTTAATGCAATACCTAGTCGACGCGAACGCATACCGAGAGATAAGGCGCGCTCCTCGATAAACATCTCCGGCGTGGATACGAAATAATGAAAAATATAGGCGCGAGCGTTAAAAAATAGCTTAATTAGTGCTGGCTACGGAATATAACGAGCGCCAAGAGATAATGGCGATCCCACGAAGGTGCGCTCCCCTTTCTTCCTCCACCGGCGCTCATGCATACTTTCAACAGGCACTTATGCGCACGCGAGCACATGCGCAGCATGCCCTCAAATATTCATAAAAAGCGCTAGGTACCGTTTTTTGGCTACTTTTCTGCCGAATAATTATACCAACAGATGCGTTACCGGTAGTAGACGCCTGAAAGTCCTCTTCTTTAATAATCTTGCGCGTTTAATAAAGATTAATTAGAGCGATCAACAGGTATTTCAATCACTCTGGCGAGATATGACAGAAAGCTTCCGTACGGGTTCCTCTTTCGATTTGACAGCTAAAAGGGTGCAACTGGATACTCACCAAGGCTGGCTGTCCGTGGCCTGCACCTCCTTGTTCTTCCTGACGACGACCGGCTTGGGCAGCGCGACGCTCTCGAGCATCGGCCTGAGGCTCAAGGTGCCCCGGTCCCTGGTCTCGACGGCGCACTGCACCGCCTGCTCCTGGCTGCTCCGGCCCTCGGGCCGCTCCTTCAGCCGGTCGCACTGCGTCGCCGCGCTCGTCAGCTGGCCGGGCCGGCGCTCCGCGCACTGCACCGCCTTGGACAGGAGCAGCGGCCGCGGCGTCTCCAGGGACTGCGTGGCCTTGTTGACGCACCGCCGGGGCGCTATCGACGTCGTCTCCGTGGCCCGGGCGATCGCGAGCTCCGCCGGCCGCGTGTTCGTCCCCTGCTCGCGGCTCTTGCTCTGCAGCACCGAAGGAGAGACAGAGAGAGAGGGAATGAACCAAGGTGCGCGAGCGGACGCGAGGTTCGCTGAACGGGGAATTGTTTAGGGCAGGGGGAGGGGCGTTCTGCTGCCTGCGCGCTTTCATTGCCCCGTTTCAGGGCAAATTAAATAGTTTGCTGCCTAGCCAGTGCAGCGCCGCCCGGCTCGGGCTTTGTTCACATTTTTACGGCTTATTTTCTCCATCAAATCCTTCATTGGCCAACTACCTACACTTATATCGACTATTTATATATACAAATGTCCATTCAAATGTAGTCGGTATTGACATGAAATTTTCAAGGGAAATATATTATTGA
>JAPYZP010000140.1:0-50493 GCA_030522985.1 Torymus sinensis | reverse complement strand
TTAAAACCTGGAAAAATTTATTGTTAGCAAAGGACAATCTGACTGCCACCCACCACCAAAATTGCCCAACGTTTCGAGCCCGCTTCGGCTCCTTCTCAGTTTTTATTTCAGGTTCTGCGTATGTGATTATAAACAAGGGCAATCTGACTGCCATTAATATTAATTAATTTAATTTATAAGACTGTAAGACCGATTGAAAAATTCTTATCAGTGAATAGAAAAAATGGCCGAAAGTGAATAGTAGGTAGTTTCTTATGAAATGTGAACAAATAAGAAGAGAGCTAGACCTATACAAAAATTTAAACGCCTACATGCACCTAAAATCGTCGCTTTTTCGATATAACTTGTTTTAAAATCCAAACCACGCCAATGACACGAGCCGAAATAAGCTACGATTTTAATATATAATAAGAACAAATGTGTTTTATTGAAACTTTGCTTTTTCTGCATGACTTCTAAAAACGCCTTAGTCAAGAATTTTTCGATCACCGGGTAACTTACTGAAGCCCTAACACATCCTTTGCAAATATTTATTTCACTTGCAGTTTTATTATCTCCATGTTTCACTGTAGTTTAGTGCATATTTTTTTGTAAATAGCTGATTCCGCAAAAGTTATGACCAGACTTCTTGAAATCATGTACCTCACGTTGTTTCAAATCTACTCTTATCATCCAAAGATCTAGCATCCAAAAAAACTGAGCCAACGTTAGAACTCGTTGTAAACATCGCCACTTTTTGCGAAGATATTTGCGTTGTATTTCTTAAATCGACATATTTTAGAGCTTGACGTTTTAGCAAGTAGTTGCGTTAGGTTGACTCAGGGCCTTGCCATCGGGCGCTTCTACAAGGATATTGTTGCGTGGATGATAACGTTTGGAAAGGAATACGTGTTTTATCGTTACCACGCATAGGAAGTTGTCCAGCGGTGGATTGGAGACAATGCGCGGGTGAAATAATAACTTAACTCCACTGTATATATTGAATGCTGAGTTTATTTACACTATTTACAAATGGACTAGAATGCGATAGATAATGATAATGGCTCGAATATAAAGCGGTTTCAAGCAACAACAATAACAAGCCGGAGCGATCTGCTCTGCACCGGGTCTCGCGACAGAATAAGCGATGCCGCGGGAACTTGCGCGGAACGGAAGGTACCGTAAACATATGTAATATAGGTAGGGATATTAATTATCGAATTAGAAGTATATGTAATTCGACTATGCGGGTAAACGGATGCGACAGATATGTAAACTTATTCTCTGGTGTGGAAAGCTACCTAACCATCTGATAATCTCAAGAACAGTCTTCATCCCAAAGAAACCAGAAACCAAGCTCCCTGGACATTTTCAACTAATCTCTGTTTCGTCTGTACTTACCAGATTTATACACAAAGTCTTAGCACAGAGGATAGACCAACTCATTCAGCTAGACGAGCAGTAACAAGCATTCCGGAGTGGGATGGATGGTTGCAGAAATAACACCGTCCTTCTCGACGCTATTCTTCAGAGTCGGTACACCAGTTTCCGCTCGTTGTATATTGTCACATTCGACATCGCCATGGCCTTTGACAGTGATTTACAGCGTCCTCCTAGCTGCCGCGGAAGTAGCCGGTCTTCCTCCCGACATAATCTCGTATCTCTGAGACTATTAACATCGAAACACCACCCCGTTTGATATAAACCCTAACAATTAAAGACTCTCCGCGCCAGTTTACATACGTGCACATTTGAATCTCCCGCGTCGCGCGCGCCTCCGGCGAGTCTAGTTCGCGCGCCCCGCTAGACGGCGCAGCGCCGAAACTCCCGCAATCAACACGGTGGCGCGCGTGCATCATGTTATCAGATTGCAGATGGGAATCAGGGTCACTTAGAGTTATGAGAGGAGTAAGTAGGGCTTTCCGCTCCAGCCGGTCATCTTCAATATCACTATGGACCACCGCCTCCGTTCTCTTCATCAAGAATGTGGCGCATCTTCAATAATACCACCTTCCGAGCGATGCCCTTCGCCGAGGACCTGGACCTACTCGCCGACCAGTCTTCAACACCTAATCGACCACACGGAGAGTTACTTTGTGGTTGAAGTTTGCAACTTTGCGACTCCAATGAAAATCCAAACTTCCAAAAAATTATGATTTCCGCTCAGAATCGATTCTACAGCGACAAAAATGATGTCCGCAACAGGGAAAAGTGCAAGAACATAAAAAACAACAAAAACTCACCCCCTAACACTCCATTTTGACGTGGCAAAAAATAAAAAAGTTCCAATTCAGCCGTTTTTGAGATCGCCAAAAATTTTATTGTTGGAATACAATTTCTAGGATGCAAGGTAGCTACAAAAAATTTGGCCTCCATATGAGTACCGCGGAACACCCCCAAATGACCCTTATTTGTTGTATAAAATCGTAACATAGTACATTAGGATAAGTGGCACTTTCTGGACCGGCGAGATTCCACCCAAGAGCATCGAGGCCGCTACCGCCGTAAGAGACAGTGTTACTTAACACATGCGTGTCGTACAATATTTTATAGTACTACCTGCCGACACGCCTTTCCGTGTCTTAAGTAGTCCTTTGTCGCACCGTGAGGTTAGTGCACGAGCGTAGCAAGTGCGATATACACAGTGCCATAAAGGGCTGCTTACCGCAAGGAAAGGCAACAACTTCATTGCGTAAATTATCTCGAATGGAACCGTAAAAAGCATATATGTACAATGCAGAGTATATAGCATAATATTTTCTATAGTTATTCTTATTTTTTCGTTACTCTTTAAACCAACTGATGTTTTTTAATTCTGTTGACGGAAATTTAATTGTACCGAGGTCTTCCGTCAAATCCGTGTTGTTCTTTGCATCTTTTTGCTTTTTTTCTGTCTTTTTGAACTCGTCATTGCTATCAGAATTATCATGGTTGTTATATTCACCATCTGATCTATTCGAATCTTCAATATCTGTATCTTTTTCAGCATTGTGAAATTCACTTTTCTGATTTTTAAATGAAACTTTTTTGCTTTTTTTACTGTTACAACGTTGCTTTTCTTTATTATTCGAATCATTGTTTTTATCAACGTTGTTCTTATATCTACTGCAATTATCATACGTATTAACCAGATGTATATCATCTTTTACAGCGGAATTTTCCTTTATTTCACTTATTTCATGATCATTTGTAGTTTTATTTCCGCCAATGTTTGTCAAATGGTATTTGTAATCATTAGAATATTTAGTTGAAATAGTTTTCGCATTTTTAGTAGTTAAATTCTTGTTTTTCCTAATTACCTTTTATCGCTAACATTATCTTGTCTTTTTCTTGCAATAGTGTTACTTGAACGATTAGATTTCGTAAAATTCTTTATAAAATGTAGAAATTCCATTTCATCAATATCAGATTCAGCTTTCTAATCATTCTTAGTTAAAGAATGTCCTTGTTTATTATTTGTTTGTATGGCATTTTTATTTTTATCTTTTTCTCTATTGTTGTTACTCTCTTCTGCCTCTGTACTGATGACGCGTGAAAACAAATCATCATCACGCTTTAAAGTAGAAGGGTTTTTTTTCAGTCCAATTACTTTCACTTATACTGTCGCTTTGGTGCTCTTTTTCTTCTAAACCGTCAAAGTCCCAGGTGCATCATACAACTGGTAATTCGATTCTTCTCTAGTACTAGCTTTCTTAAAACAACTTCGCTTTTCTTCTGTTTGCACGAAGTTACTTTCATTTTCATCAATCGTCGAAGTATCACATGTATTTGTGACATCTTTCACAGTACTTTTAGTATCAACATCATTAACTTGATATCTATCAAATAATGAATCATCACTAGAAGTCTTCTCGAATGAAGTGCCCGATTCAACGTGGGTTTTTCTTGTATTCGTGACTAATTGTATCGTGTTTTAGGGACAAGGTCGCCAATAATTATGGATAAATACCGTCATAGGCAGACCATCTCTGCTGCTGACAGCTTTATTTTTACCTTATTTCTAATCATTTTACCTTTCGTTTTCTTGGAAGTTTCTCTAATAATTATTTATGGTTTGTTTGATACGTCTATTGCACCACAATCAAAATTTTGAATCCTTCTATTCAAAATGGCCAGTGAGAATAATTTATCGTCTTCCACAAGACATGTTAAAATTTTAGATAATGCACACCTTCACAAACGTCGTGCATTATATCTACACATTTGTTATCAATTACGTGATAGTCGATAAGGCTATTAAAAATGCTATTTTCCTTGATTCCAGTACTGATGCATTTTTCTTCCAAATCTTGAATATAATTTTCTTTTGTTCTTAGTAGTTTAGGATCTTCAGTAGTCATACTTTGGCACTCGTCACACGTGGCCCTGCATATTCGACAATATCTAGTGGCTTTAAAACTCTCAACAAAACATAAAGCACCATTGAAACCTAAATTATCACCAATAACAAGCACACATCTAAAATATACTCTTATTTGACACCCATCAATATTCACATAAATACCATCTGTACACAATAAGTTAATTTCATCAACGATGTTTTAAATATCACTCGGTATCCAAATATCTTTCTGTGCTTCGAGTAACAAATCGAAATGACAAATATATTGCTTAGTTTTGCGACGAGATGAGGTGGCACGAATGGCAATGAAAAGTATAATCCTCCTAGTTCTTGCTTTCCTGCGTGGCTGCCCATAGCATTACCAGGGTCGGACGATATAACCTCGTCAAAATGTGCGATAAGTCTCATTTAGGGCATGAACTATTAAAAATGACTCTTTCATTGTACAACAACCCGCACATACCGCGGGATGACATCCAAGATATTATCAGTATGATAGAAAACTTCATCGCGGAATTTTACGTTCCTTTTCTGCAGCAGACAGTTGATACCGAATTAGAAAACTTTGCTAACAAAGACACTTTTAATCTAGTAAAAATAGTTCTGGAAGGCAATAAATATCCTCTGAAAGAGTTTTCCAGCGAACATCACCGCTTCAAAATGTACGAGAAGTATAGTTGCTTCACCCAACCACAATCACACAAACTTGTTGAAAATATTGATTTTGTGGACAACAATATTACAAAAATAACGCCAATATATGCCACAATTATACCTATAAAAAATATTTTACAAAATATTTTAAATATTCCTGGTTTATTTCGAGAAATATTAAATTATGTTCAATCACTTAAAGATGAAAAAGTTGAGATTTCGAACGTAATGCAAGGACAACTTTGGCAACGCAAATACGCTAATTTAAAAGAACAAATAGTTTTACCAATTTTTCACTGATAAGAATTTTTCCATCGGTCCGAAAGTACCACTTTCGCCCAGCGTAAAAACGCGAATTCTGGTATTTTCGGTCCGAGTATGGTTAATAGTATATGCACCATGGGAGGAAAATTGGCCGGACCCAAAAAAAATCATTTTCTTTATTTTTTATCATTTACCACTTCAGTCTTCCCTTAAATTAGGGATGCCCGATGTCGTATCGATATATTATATCAAAATATCGATATATCGGTCCACAAATATCGATATTTTGTATCGATATATAGACCAGCAAAATATCGTGATATCGATATATTAGGCCTCGATATTAACTCCGATATGCTTATTTTATTTTTACTTTTAACAAAATATAAATTAAGTAAGACTAACATCAAAATTATTTTAAATCGTATACTCAATCAAATAAAATCTCTAATATAAATCTGTTAAGGTAAAAATGAACATGAACTATCTTATTTGCTGGTGACTTATGTTCGACAATGGCGATGTGGTTACGGTGCGCGCCTCGTGTGTGGAGTACTAGGGTTCAATTCCTGGTCACTACATTTTTTTTTTATACATTTTTTTTTTCATCTGCATTTATTTAAAGATGACGATATGGTAAATAAAATTGAAGTAGAATTCAACTTAATTATCCTTTAATTGATTACTCTTTAGCGATAGAGTAAGTATTTATTTTAGCAATAAAAATCTATTAATGCAATTGATAAATAATTTATATAAATAATTAGTAAATACTAATTGTTAAATAAATATTAACTTTTTTAATTAATTTAATTCAACTAAAAAAATGTATATAATTCCTATGAAAAGGTAAATTTTGATTTAGTTGAAGTAAAATCAATTTGAACAAATAAAAACTTTATTTTTACTTAAAAAAATTAAATCGTCATAAAGAAATTTAACCCTAAAATCTCTGACCTTTTGCCTTTAATAAAATATACATAACAAAAAATATTTTTTATCTTTATCCGTGACAGCTTTAAATTTTCTTTTAAATTTTCGTAAATGCATTTTTAATTTAGTTTTAATCTTACAAATGTGTGAAAACTAAATTAAATGAAATGTTTTTAGAACTATACTATTTCAATAATAAATTTTAATTCTAAACTGTTAATACAGAGCGCGCACCTACTTAACGTACAATATACGAAGCATCAGTTGCGACTATGCGAACGGGCGGGCGTAGTACGAAAACAACAACTGTACGTATTTGACTTTGGTGTGTTATGAGTGTTATGACTTATATGGCCCTAACCACATAAGCGCGTTCGCTGGCGCGTGGCTGCGGTCGGCCGCGCCGCGGATAAGAGCGCACGCGCGTCGCTCTCGCTTCTCTCCTTGGTCGTCGTAGGCATGCGGCGTGCGCGCCAAATATAAGGAACGTATATTTAGTATAGATACTTATTAGTGAATGTCGAATCTTGGAATTCAGGAGAATCATATCAGCATTCAACGGGCTACTGTAGTATACACGAATAAGTACAGGAATATAAATACGTAATCTTAGAGGTGACAAACGACTTTCATCCCCCCTTCGGAGACCCAATTCGAATTAAGTTCCAAGCACTTCGAGCAGTCATTCCCGGAAACCGGAGCAGGAGATGCAGACAGCCGTGCTTGCCAGTCGTACCGTAGAAATTTTTGAGTGTACCGGCTAACGTTCTTACTGTTCTTAGGTCTTAGTAGCTAAAGACACAGTGTTCTATTTACACTATTACGCATCAGTATATACATGAGACTTTGTTTTTGTAAGGGCATTTTGATTAATTCTTACTTATGCTCGTGAACAAACATTAAATGGATTTTGAACGTACTTCGTCCAAATTTTGCAGTTACCAGAAGAAAGGTGTTTCTCCGTAGTGAGCAGTCGTTAACGTTGTTGAAGAATTTACGTGCAGGTAAGAAATAATATATTTGAAAATTATAGTCAGATTAAGTAAAAATATTGGACAATACTGTATGCTGATTTGTTTTTGTAACTCCATATACTTAATAGATATATTTTGGCAGTACATATTGAGAGTAATGTTTGCTCTCTTGCGGATTTTTACTCTGGGCGCATGCAATCCAAGGTTTTCCAGTTGACGCTTAGTCTTTTTGTGACTTTTACACTCGAGAATACACAGTTCGTACAAAAGGTAAGAATATCAAATTTCCATAAATGTTAATTAATAGTTACGTAGTACACTTATGAGCATAGTATTAATATAAATGTGATTTTTCATTGAAATTTTACAGTAATACTGCTCGATTTGGTTTGAGTCTGTTCACAGTATGAATGTTAAAGGGCATATTTGAGAGAGTTGAATGCCAATCCAAAGTCTTCATACGGATTTCCTAACCTCCTATGAAATTTTCCATCCAATAGTATGCATATTCACAATTCACATATTAACATCATTAATGATTCCATTAATTTTTATTACCTTATCCGCTTTATTTTCATCTAATATTATTTTGAAAGATTTTGCTTTAAATATTTACTTATTCACTTAATATATTTTTTTCTCTATCAGTGCCTAAAGTGAGTGCAGTTTGGAAGCATTTTATTAATAATGCTCAAGGAAGCGCTACATGCAAAATTTGCCAAAAGGAAGTGAAAGGTTCAGGAAATACAACAAATTACACACAGCACCTTCAACGAGTACACCAAATGACTATTGAGAAAACAAACCCAGAATCAAAAATTACAAGGGGACTAAAAAGAAAGGTATTGATATTTTTTTATTTTCAGTGATTATTTTGTTTTTTATGAAACCAAGGATTTCAAATTTACTAATTTAAATAAATATAAGATTTCAGAAGAATCTACGGATTTGGAAGATAAGGCGAGTACGAGTACTATTTCCACTTCGGATAATATTACAACTGAGAGTTATGTAAATAGTGTAAATGATTCAAGTGTAAACAAGACTTTAACGCAGTTTCCAAAAAAGAGTCAAAGTAGGGTTGATGACAATTTTGCAAGACAGATTTCATTTAAACGTATGTATATTTTCTAATAATAACAAATATTAAATTAATATTAAATAACAAACTATTTGTTAAACATTAAAAATAAATTATACCTTTTTTTCTTAAAATTTTCATTTAAATAATCGAAAAAGTTATTATCTGTTGTATTAAAGTTTAGTATTAATATTATATTTGATAAAATTGATAATTTAAAAAAAAATGAAATTTTTATAATTTGAAGTAATATATTAATGTAATAATTAATTAACTTAATATTAAAAAGTTATAATATTTATTAATCTAGATGGAACAAAGGCGGTAGAATTGAACAACAAATTGTGCTTTATGTTGACAAAGGATAATATGCCTTTAAACACTGTTGAGAAGGAAGGTTTCACAGAATTCGTCAAGGCTTTAAATTCTTTTTATAAAGTGCCATGTAGAAACACTACAACAGCTTTAATAGAAGAAAAGTATACTATTTTATCAAATAAAATAAGGAAGGATTTGTCTAATGTCAATGCTTTATCTTTAACAACGGATGTGTGGACCGAAACTTACAACTCTAAAAGTTTTTTAGGATTAACTGCTCATTTTTTACAAAATAATGAATGTATGACTGTCATTATTGGTGTCAAGGAATTAGATGAGCGCCACACATCAGATAATTTAAAAGACTGGTTGCTGGATATGATCAATCAATGGGGCATAACACTGGACCAAGTTGTTGTAGTTGTAACAGATAATGCAGCCAACATTACAAAAGCCGCGAAAACTGTTTTTGGTGAGAGTAAGCATCTTCCGTGTTTTGCCCATACGCTTAACTTGGTGCCCTCACGAATAATTGCAGAAGATGAGTGCATAAGTCCAATAATAAAAAAAGTAAAAACTATTGTAACTTACATAAAAAAATCAGTTGAAGCTTCAGATATGCTACGATCTCACAGCAAATTGAAAGTAATTCAAAGCGTAGAAACGCGATGGAATTCAACTTATGAAATGTTGCAAAGATTCATGGAGCTCTTAGAGACCATAAGTCTTATTCTTCTAAAATGTACAACAGGACCCCCTATGTTAAATGCATTAGAAGTAAAAGCAATTACGGAATTCATCGAATTACTTCGCCCTTTTGAAGAAGCAACGAAGCTAGTATGTGGAGAAAAGTATATCACTGCAAGTAAAACTATTCCAATTGTTAATATTTTAAAAAATAAATTGGAATCATTTTGTGCTGAAACAGAATCAGCAAAACGGCTTAAAAAGTGTTTATTAGAACAATTTAATAGAAGATTCAAAGTTATTGAAGAAAATAGTGTTTTAGCAATTGCAACAATACTAGATCCTAGATTTAAAAAGTTACATTTTCATAATAAAATAGCATGTAGTAAAGCAATCGACCATATTTCTAAACTAATCTCGAAGCAAGAAATAACGGAGTCACAGAAATCAGCACCTATACAAGCCGAACAATCTACAGATGACAAGAATTTCTGGGAATACCATAATGCTCTTCTTGAAAAGGATACTTTAACTAAAGAAATTCGCAGTGAAGAAGGTTTAGCAGATGAATTAAAATACTACTTAAATCAGCCAAATATCAAAATGGATGAAAATCCTGTAGAATATTGGAGTAGAAATGCCGTTTCACCTCTCTCAAATTTAGCTAAGAGATACTTATCTGCAGTAGCTACGTCAGTCCCGTCTGAAAAGATTGTTCTCAAAAGCAGGGCGAATTATTTCAAAAGACAGAAGTAGAATTACTGGTAAACATTTACACCAGCTATTATTTTTGTCGTCTTTATCAAAAAAAGACTGGTCGATAGATATCTAGATGATTTTAATGATTGTTATAAGAAACAGGAATTTTGAATTTATCAATGTACGTTACTGATACAATAAATGCATTGTAAAAGCAAATAATTAATAGTTGAAAAATTATTTTAATTATACCCATTTTTATCATGCATAAGAATTAAAGTTTTAAATTGGTTGATTGTTAAAAATTACATTTTTTTACGTTAAAATTTTCTTTATAAATATTTTTACTTACAAAAATCAATGTTTAAAAAATAATTTGTCACAAAAATATATATTTATTTTCCCTTTAGTTCAATTTTGTTCCATAAATTTATATTTTTCGATATTACGATATTTTTTCGAGCGATATTATATGTATCGATATTTATGACACCGATACGTATCGATGCGAAGTATCGATAATTTTTTGTGCATCGGGCATCCCTACCTTAAATCTTCAGTAGCAAAAACACCTTTATCGTTCAAAGTACTTGGAGCTGCCGAAGATCATCTACAAGATAAATTGTTTCAAGCGAAAGGCGGCTCGTCGAGCAGGAGGACACACCCTGACTTATAGCCGTCAGCCCGCTTGTTTAATGGTAGCAGGTGCGACGGAGGGGACGGGCCATCTAGCGGCGTATGCGGAATTAGATTTTTAGCGGAGCAGTGCTTTCGGTGCGAAATCAAACTTGTGTATATATATACATATACAAGATATATCTATATGTACGACTACTCGTAGAGTTTTGTTATATTGAATGATTATTATAACTTACTACTGTTTATAACAACGCAGGTTATGAAAAAAAAAATTTCTTTTTCGCCCCATTAGTAGAGTTTACAATGATTTTTTAATGAAAATATTCTATAACTTATAATTAATTCAACATTTCTCTCCATGTAGAGTTAGCTAATTAATAATAAGCTAAATTAACCTATCCACATCATTAAAAAAAAAAACAAAAAAAGTAATATTTAAATCGGAATAACTACCACGGCTTCTCCAGGCTGCTTTATCGATTTTTATTTCATTCAACCGACCTGTGTTCAAATGGACTTGAAAAATATATCTATAGAGGTGATATTAATCAAAACTTTTAATTTTTGCATTTGGTACAGATTTACTTCGCAAGCAATGTAGTATATTGGTGTGAGCAAATACCAAGGAATTTAACTTTACTAGTATACATTTTGGCACATATAAAAATTTTCAGTATTTTTAATTAAAAAAATAACGAAGATATTCGAATTCTCTGACGATTTTTTCATATTTCACATTTACCTGAAAGCAAGAATTTAATGTTATTTTGCATGTTCGTCGCGCAGTCAAGTGCATCCTAAAGCATCGATATTCAGGCGGGTGCAAAAGTTAAAAGCAAATTTTTTTCGCGCAGTACAATGCGAATTGAAAATAAAAAAAAATGGTTGGCGGATACGAAAATTCCCGTCAATCTGAACTCTGACAGAAGCTTACTCAAATCCCGAATGGGGCTCCAGATAATCGCGACGAAATCCCCACATCCGAACGCTCGTGACGTTACGCCACGACGCTGTGTGACGCTTATTCGTTAGAGCGCTCCTTTTTTTAGAGCCGCGACTTTAGCTTTTTACAGGGTCGGAAAAATAATAATAATAATAATAATAATAATAATAATAATAATAATAAACACTGTCTGCGCGTGCGCGCAGGCGCTCCCTTATTTTCCACGGGCGTTTATATAGAAATGGCGGAAATGCAATTATGTAGATGCATTTTCAGGGAGCAGGCGTGCGCGCGCATGAGAGCTTAAATGTACATTTATTTAGGCGAGGGCTCGCGTGGTGGCAGGGGACGGAGAAAAGAAGATAATGCTTCCGAAAATTCATATTATTATAATTTATATATTTATTATGTTTATTATGAGATTTATCGCATTACGATGTTACTTCAAATAAAATGTAATGTTTGTTATTTATGATTTTTGTTGCAGGTAAGCTACAGCGATTTATTTATAACTGTAAAGAATGAAAAATATACTTTCGTGTTTGGTAAGTCATAAATTATCGTTAATTTTAATATTAGCAACCAAATAAAAGCTCTATATTAATATTAAAGAGTTTCATTAAAAACTCTACATACACGGATAGACATATTCCTCAAATTTTCGTGCTCTAATATGCTTTCTATCAATAGAAAAATCTAAATCGTGTGACAATTATTTGTTTTTTTTTTATCAGACTTTTTAAAGTATTTACATTTCTAACTACTTGCTTATACTTAATTTCATTAAGGGAGTACCCTCGGTACGTAGCTAATCAGTTGAGAGAACGCTTCGACGTGTCATTGACTCACACAGTAACAGTCATAATTATATGCCTATATGATCCTAACCTAATTTAATAGTTCAAGAGAACGTGTATTATTCGAAAAAGAGACTCTGAATGATAATTTTGAAAGCAGATGTGAATCTGGGATAAATCTCTGCATATCTCAGAATTTGTTCATTTTGCAATGTTTTTATATGCTGCAAAAGGTGCATTTTCCCATAAGAGCCCATGTTATTTTCAATCACTGATTTTTTGCTTCTGAAGCTCTGCCTCTTCACAAAATTTGAACCAGAGCTTCAGTGCACTTTAGTACAACTGTCACCCAAATATCCAACAATTCTCATTTCAAATTCTATTACCGAGGGTACTCCCTTGACAGCTCGTTAGATGCTTATTGAAATCTCAATAATTCTTAAATAAAACGAACAGCTCCACCGAAGCTTATTAAGAGACAATCAATGTTACATCGATTTATAAAAGCGCAAGAAAAGATTCGAGGACGAGAGAAATGTCGCAGATTCCGGTATTTGTTAACTGCCGTTTCGCGTTCCCGCACCAGGAGGCGCGGTATAGACACGCGCAAATTCACGCTTGCTGAGACAGACGAAGAGATGCCGAATACAAAGCACGAACAGAGAAAAAGCCGCGACGAACACGCACCGAGCCTGCGATCGCGCTGCACTTGGCCGCGCGATTAGTGACTTTTCTGGTGAATTATTTGGTAGATTTGAATTGATAATCGAAAAAATGAATAATTGAAATTTGTTTATAACACCTCAGTAAATATAGAGTGATCCTCTGTTGGATTCTAATATTAAATCAAAATATATGTTTTTGCTTTACTTGGATACTGATTTTATGTAATTTGTTATGCAAACACATTAAACATTAGTTGAGTTTTATTCACTCATTATTAAATTCTGATAAACAATTTTTTAACTTTGAATTAAAAGTTTAAACAAGCTCTACCGCATCGAATTAATTTTTAAGAGGCAAATTTTTCCTTTTATAAATCTGAGATTCATAGCTTTTTCGCCGGAAATCTGAGTAATAAATATGGTATCAGACTGGAGCGGAACTGAAACATCGGTGCGCGGAATACATAGTACCTACTGAAGCGATGAACTAGTAATATCATTGATTTATTTATCAATCGGTTCCTTTTCTAAAAATAAATGAATAAGGTTTTATTCTTTACAGGCGTTGTTAAGGAATATTTAATTAGAATAACATTTTCATTATATTATTACTTAATATGAATTAAATAAATTTGGGTGTAAAGAAACGTAACACGTACAAGTTATTTACGCGCATTTGAAATCGTTGTGTCGCACATGAAAACCTTATGTTGCTTCTACTTGTTACTTTTGTATACAAAGATATGAATACTGGAAATAAAACCTGTTCTCCATAATATATATTGTAAGTATTTCGTCAATTATATTTAACCATTTTAAGTCCAACTTAAAAATACAAATAATTTTCTGGTTGTATACGTCGCAGTGATATCAGATAAAAAATGTTCGATTCAACCAGTTTTTAAAAAAAAAAGGAAGCGATTTCTTTTAGTTTTGTATGTACAACGATGCAAATGATTCTCTCATAATAACAAATGACAACATTGTTGTTACATACTCGTAATGTTTTTGTTAGTGTAACATTATATTGAACAAGGAATTGTTTACTGGATCAATCCTTAATTCACTATGCCTTCTTCATTTTTTTTCTGATATACACGCGCACGCACACGCACACGCACACGCACACGCACACACATATTGTCTACCCTTTTACTTTTTTTTTTTCGTAATCCTTTTTATTTTGATGAATCCCGAGAAAGGAAACGAAACGAAAATTAAAAAATCAAATTTTCTGGAAGTTTTTGCATATAAATGTATATTTAGACATTTCTCGAAACATTTTAATTTTACTGCACTCTTACTATTTGTGAAAGATCTATTTAATATTTATGTTTTCCGTTCTTTAGTTCAGAAACTTTATGTTTCAGAAATTTATTTTTTTCTATCTTTTTGAAATGAATGTTTACGCTTTTACAAAGTTTTCACGAACTTATTATAAAATAACGTGAAATTTGTTCCAAGCTAAGGGAAGAGGAAAACATTTGCATTTCAATATAAAAGACTTTTAATTAGTAAATATATTACAGTTTTACCTTAGTTCATCTTTTCATGTTTTAACTAAAATAATTTAACACCTAGTCTTGATTTATATTACCAGCCTCCAACATTCCTAACTGTATAGTCCTTGGCGATTAAAATATAAAAATGTATTCCATATTTTATTTGCCATATGCCTGATATAAATCAACAAGTGAGCGTTAAGAATGTGCAGCAATCAGTACAGTCATCAACGTTAGCGTAAATCTCGCGTAAAATCGCACGTTTACACGCTAGATTTATCTAACGCGTCCACAAACTTCGCGTTCCGCACGTCCGTGGGAACATTCAATGACTAGCGAAAAGTTGTCCGCTCTGTACTGAAAGTAGTCGCGTGAAATTTACATCCGTCTCGATATGATCTTTCGCCTTAAAACCGCTGAATTTACGTTTTAAAAGCCGCTATTTTTCGAGAAAAGTAGTAACTTTGGTGTTTTCGTTTTGTTTTATTAATATTTAGTTGATTTCTCATATCCGATGGTACATTCAAGGTACAAAATTTTTTTTCAAACTTTAATTATGTCAAAATAATGATTTTGCGTCATATAATTATTTTAATTATCAAATGAAACTAAAAGTTTAGATTGAAGAACAACACAACATTAAACTTTCATCTTACATTTTATAGATCCTTATGTTAAGTGTTATTATATTTCGTGAATTTTTCATATCATTTTACTTGACATTATCCAGCACAAATTTTATATTTTAAAGACACGAAAACAATAATCCTTTGAAAAAATACAATTCAACGAACATTCGACGAAATGATCAAAACGTGGTATGTTAATTTTTCAAATCTCTACAGTGTTTCAATTTTTGATGGATGCCAGCTATCTTATGATTTATGTACAAATATCTGGTTCATATATTACACCATTGTTCTATAAGACTTTTATTTCTGAACGATTCTTTTTTAAGTAAAATGTTCTTCGTTTGAGATTCAAACCACTCTTTAAAAAGCTTTAATTTTGATTAACCTTCACACAAAATGAATTTTTAGTTCGATTCCAACTTAATTCCGTTACATTTTTTCCCAAATGTAATATCCGTTATTGACACATTTAATTAAAAAACTTATCACTACTGTGACAGTTAAAATATGAAATTGAAAAAATATTTTTAACTTTGGTTACCAGAAGTTTTGAATTTGATTAATTGGATACTTTTTCGCATCAAAATTGTTAGCAATTAAACTTTTATTAATTAAAAATAAATACAATTGCATTATGAATATTGAATAACCAATTAATGTTTTTTTATCTTTTTAGAGACATAAGTTCAAAATAGTAAATAAATATCCATGAAATTTTTACCCAGTAGCAGCCACCGCCAAGAAAAACCTTACGCTTTGCGTTAGCATTTCGAAAATCTTTGCATTTGCCCTCTTTGACGAAAGCCCCATTGAAAAACTCGAACATCTTCTCCTCGAAAACCGATGCGCCGCACTGACGTCAACAACGAGCCATCGGAACCTCAGGCACTCCCTCTCACAACCCTCATCTGATAATTAACAAGAGCTCATCCGCGAAAACAATACGTAGCTGTTGCTGCGTATGTAGGGGAAAACCGCGAGACGCATAATGCGCTGGCGTAGGAGAGAGAGAGAGACGATCGAGCAATTATTCTCGACTACCACGAATGCGTATATATACATACGATTGTATAATGGCGCTTTCCGTGCGAGAGCTGCTGCAGTGTGAGACACGTCACGCAGCCTCCGCTCCGTGACGGAGCCGGTCGCACGCGAGGAAATTATTTGTCCGAGTGCGCCAACTCTCGCCCGAAGAAGTTTGCGTCAAGTGGGCGACGTGTGCATGCACGTGGACTCGGATTCGAATCAGCGACGTCGAACGTTGACGATTATTCGATGATCACTAGGGAGGAAGAAGGTTTACTTGCACGAGCTCGTTCGGCTTTGAAATTGTTGACCCCGATGTCATTTGGATTCGTAAAAAATATTTGCGTATGATATTTTACAAATATTTTAATTTTTTTACTTTATTAAACAGCTAGGTTGTATCAGTGGAAATTATATATATGTATTGCTGCTTATATTTGAAGTGTACGAGAAAGATACATCAAAGTTAGGCACACAAGTAAATATTTGTTTTCCAAAATAAACACAGAGCGTACATTTTGCATTTGAGTAAACTAATGTGTGGGTAATTAGTATAGAATTCAATGCGAATGCTTTTGCCTTTGCTTTTGCCGATTGCAGCGTCAAAGCCTGTCTATACATTGGTAACGTATAACACATTCATTCAATATCAAGAAGAATATAATTTTGTTCTAAAAATAACATTTTTAAATTCGAACCATTTGTAGATTACTCGATTATGTAATGAATGCAGGAAACGTATTTTTTGTTTTACACAATGAACTGTTTATTTTTTTTTTTAATCTGTAAAATTCCACGGTATTGAAATAATGTTTGTTTTTCGCGCTTTTAAATGAAAAGCATAAAGTTTATATTATTTAATAGAAAAAAAATTAGGTTCAACCATTGAAATTCATTCGAAATTTCACGAAATTATGGAATTAACGTGAAAAGTCAATATTATCTAATCGAGATAGAATGATTATACCAGTATTCCAAAACAGATCTGCGACGTTTTGTTTTTTTTGCCAAAGTTCTATCTCCTCCACAGTTAAAGCATCGCCATCGTGCTACGCCATCTCCAAACCATTAACCACCGCAAAATCGAAAAACAGGTGCAGAACTGCAACGAGCGCAGTATAGCCGAGGGTCCGGCCGCCTTTTGCAGAACGCGAGCGAGCGGCCGGCGCGCGCAGTGAACAGCGGAGTGTTGGCGTCGGGGCGGCCGTTGGCCCACCACGTCAATGACGGATCGATCGAGCCTCTCTCGCGGCTCGCTCCCGCGCGCGCAGGAATTTCAGAATCGCATCGGCATGAAATTCGTGGCTTCTCTCGCTACTGCTGCTGCTGCTGCAGCTCCGACTCCCCTCCCCTTTCCGCGTCCGCTACAGAGAGAGGGAGTGAGAGAGAGGACAACGGCCGCAAAAGCTGCGCACGCGAGGAGGCGTATGTTTGTAGTGCGCCGAGCAGTTGGCAACAATGTCGCGACGTCGGCGGCGGCGGCGGCGGCAGCGGAGGCGACGACGACTGATGGACCGGGCCGAGAGGTATAGGGAAACAGCGTGTGTGGCTATACGCACGTGCACAAACGGCGGTCCGGTTATGCGTACACCACGCACTTGACGGGATGCATCTCGCCCTGTCTCTCTCTCCCTCTGTGATCTCTCTCGTGCGGCCGCGAGCGCGCGCGAACGCTGCTGCGGATTCCGCGTGAGGTGAGTGTGTGGCGGTGCGTGGTTGCAGCTGCTCGGGAGAGATGGATGATTGCGCGCGGCCCGCTGATGATTTGAAGGGATGAAGGTCGAGCAAGACGAGTAGGATGAACCGGTCGTGGCTGCTGGGTACTGGGTTCGCGGTGCGGTTCAATTTTGCTGGTGATGATAAATTTTTGAGCCGATGTCGGGAACGTTGGGAACGTTTGTGTTGGTCTACTGTTCTCGAAAAAAACTGTAAGGATTGCTTGAAGGCGGTTGAGAAATAGACAATTTGTTGAAAAAGGCTGGGGCTTGCCCAAGGGTTTAATTACGTTATATTTGAATATATTTCAGAAGATTAGCGACCTAACGTCAAATGATAATCAAAACACTCTAAAACGAAGGAACTCAACAAAGTATGAGCTATGTTTCAACTTGTTTCGAGCTACAAATACAAACCATAATTTTCTTCTGCATGTCTCTTGCTCTACACTTAATCCTCTCGAAAAAAGGAGAGGGCGAACCGTTTAACCAGCCGATTCAGTCTGTTTCTTTGCGCTATAAGCTATTTCAAAAGTTAAATTCCTCATTAGATCACAAAATAATAGAATTTATCTGGCTTTATAATGAAAATAGTGAGAAATCATAGAAAAAGTTAAATAAAATTAAGAAAAAGAGATTCAATTTGAGTTTTTGAATCCGTCTTAATCCTCTGGTGAATATCCTGAGATATCTCGTCCAAACGAGGTTTTTATCGCGTAGCCAGGAGAAGGAGATATCTCGACCTGACGTTATCCATTTTCTGAATATTTAAAAAAAAAAAAAAAGAAAAATTCTGAGAATAGTTGTTAATATGCAAATGGACGCCCCGAATGGAGGGATCATGGTTATATGCTGATTATACTAATTTTTGAAACTCTGATAGTTTGGCAAGTAGCGCAGTCGCTACCTGGGCCGATCACTGAGGTTAAGCAGTTTTGGGCGCGGTCACTACTTAGATGGGTGACAGCGTTTATTTCTGCTACCTCCTCGTGTGATCGATTAGGTGTTTGAATTGCCTTCTGACAAATTGAGCGCGACGTGTGGATAAATACAGTTTCGGGGTCTAAGTCTACGGAATGTGACCTAGACATCCAAACTAAATTATTCCAATACACCGACCATCCCGGGCGGGTTTTGCTAATTAGGATTTATCTCATGTGGTTTACCTATAGGTTTTCCCCGCCCCGCAGGCATAACCCTGGACGAATGCGGGATATATGAGGTACGAAAAAAAGAAAGGTATATAGGAAGGTTCATACTCCACAAGATAAATGTATAGGTTACATGTAAAAAGTAGGAAATTGAAAATTAAAGGTGTGGAAGAATAGGCGCTACGCTAGTAGACTGCGTGGAAAACGTGAATTTTATTAATTTTTCAACATACTTTCAATTTATTGAATTCAGTGATGTTAATCCTTCTGAAAGGTATGACAATTCGCAACTGTTATTTTTTTCAAATATAATTTCCTAACAAAATGCAAAATTGTCACAACATCTTAATGGGTCTGAGGTCTTCAACGTTGGAGTGAAAAAAAAAAAAATTAATTAATTTTGCGTAAAGTTTATATAGTAACCAATGTTAGTTTTTGTGTAGATTTATTATTATTATATAGTATGAAATAACTTTATAAAAAAGTTTTAGATAAAATGTCCATTGTTTAATAACCTTAATTGATCGTGAAAAATTATTTTGTTATTACATCTTAAGCTTGGCGCGTGGCAACTTTTCGCATCCGTACGAAAAGGCTTCGCCGAAACATAGTGGGTTGTCACGCTTATTGGGCAGTAACGCAGGCGTTCGCGTCGCTGTACTACTACAGCACTTACAATTAGAGTGGCACGGAATAGGCAAATTGTTATGATGTTAATTGCCGCTCACACGTAGTGCATACGATTTAGATGGGTATTTTTTCAGAAAATATAATATCGATCAAAATATATTCCACATTCGATACTGTAAATTCCGAATGAGGGTGATTGAGAACACAAAAGGTATTAATAGTGAAAGCAAATTTCGAGAAAATTTCCGCCAAGACATCGATATTTAATAATAGCTTAGAAAACAATTAACGAGTGTTATGTACACATTTAAATAATCATCTGCAACAAAAATGAGATATGTACACGATAATCTGAGTCTGAAGTTTGCATCGTTGGAGTGCAATGAAATAATTTTTTTCAATTAATGAATATCATTAAACAATGGACATGTTATCTAAACCTCTGTTATAAAGTTATTTTATACTATAAAATACTAAATCCACATGTAAAATTAATATTAATTATTACAAACCTGAAGTAAAATCAATTATTTTCTTATTTCGTTGCACTCCAATGTGCAAACTTCAGATCTATAAATTACTGATCAAATTATTTGGAATAAACTCATTAGCATCCACTTTTCGTGTCAAAACTTCAGGCTCGTATAAGTGACGTGAAAGAAAATAAAAGTTGTAATTATCTGTCATTACCTCTTCGAACGCATCCAAAATATAAATCAAGCTATTTTTGCTCATGGGACTACCACCAAAATCAGCATGTAACTCCGTAATTACCTTGTCGAACGTTATCCTGAATAAAATTAGCAAAAATGAGTGTTATGATGAAAATTATATTACACTTAATATTTCAATCTCTTATATCATTTATATTCTTGAAATTATGACACATCTACTTAATTAAGCACATTATCGTACCTTATAAATGAAAACGTTTAAAAAATCATCAGAGCAATTTGGGTTGATTGTTACAAGAATATCTGCATATTTTACGATAACAATTTTATGGAAAAATATTTTTCCGAAATTGATGTTGTGATGGAACGAGTAATAATCAAGGTAATAAAAGCCAAACACACGAAAACACACAGCTGACATGACACAACAATGATTTTCCGATAATTCATCGCTTAAAAACTCTTTTATTAGCACGAGAAATGAGTGTTTGAAAAAATCTCTAACCAACCTAATCTGAATGTAACGAGGGAACCGACAGCTACACACACACACACTAAGAGCAGCCATTATCAAAGGGTTATTCCGCGCAGAGCCGGAGGAGCCGGGGCAGTAGCGTCGCGGCGCGCGCGCACGTTTCACGTCAAATTAATTTTTTACGACGCCTCCCCAACCCCTCGCAGTCCTCTTTGTTTCGACACTAATCGCAATTAAGCGCTCCTCCCTCCTATCTCGATTTCAGAGAGCTGTCCCTCGCCTCAAAGGCGTCGGCGGTGGCGACGTCGGCGCGCGGGGAGCAGCCTGTTGCTCTCGGCCCTTGGGCTATGCACTTCCTCTTCTCCTTGGCGCTCCCGCGAGAGTCTGTTTGCTTCTTCGAGACGCGCCTCCTCCGCGCGAGCGCCTCGAGACACACACGTGTCTGTGTGTGTGTTTCTGTGTGGACTTTTCTCTCTCTCTCTCTCTCTCGTCCGATTTGGCTCCGCGCGGAGGAGGCGCGTCTTTCTGCCTGATTGATGCGGTTCCGGCTCGGTCCGATTGATTGTCCCCTGTCGCTGGCGGTTTTTCTTTGAGGTACGTCTGCTTTTTTTTTTATCGGTCGCGGGGGCGGTTGTTGCCAGAGTGGAGAATTGATAGGTTGAGGTAAAAAAGAAACTCGGCTGACAAATGGGTACACGCGTTTCGATGGTCTAGCTTTGACGTACGTATAGAAAATAGCGGTTTCCGTCGTTCTATATTAAAAGCTTACGTATATAATATGTGTTTTCTTAATGGATATTCATTTTCCGCGTTGCCTTCACCTTTTTATATTACGATTTAGAAGCACCAAGTTCTATTAATATAAAGACTTTCAATTACTGTAACCTACACGGAGAGAAATTCTCCAGTAAATTTTACAAGGTACTATAGTAATTCTCTCAAGACTGCTCATGTGACAAATTTTACTATGTACTATAGTAATTTTTTGTAGGGAACCTACGAATTTTTCTAAGAAACCTATGAATTTGTCTAAGGATCATATCAATTTTTTTAAGAAACCTACGAATTTTTTAAAAATATTCTTGTAAAAGTGCCAATATGGTGAAAGAATTACTATAGTACCTTGTAAAATTTATACAAGCATATCAATCCATTTTCTATATTTCTTTTTAAAGACAAATAATTCATATCTGGACAAATCCTGTCAAACCCACACGCACTAATTCGCCGACGTTAAATCGATCGATTTTTTTCACAATCCTCTTTCGAAATAGAAAAAAAAACGAAAAAACCTCGGTAGGCGTTAAACTGATTTTCAAGCTGAGCCCTGCCGCCGTTTACAGCGAGGCGGAGTGAAAAAGGGTCGATCGTCCTCCCCCACTCCTCTCTTCGGGGGGTTATGGTTTGACATAATTGATGTCACGCGCCGTCGATAACTTATTCGCCGAGAAGCGAGACTCGGAGGAGCAATTAATTTTACGTCATTGCGTCGCTTAAACGCGCGTTTCCCTCTCGGCGCGCGAGAAGAATTGCGCGCCGGCACGCGCTGCAGCAGCAGCAGAGAGTGAGAGACCGGCTCTGAAACGGAAAACTCATTATCGACAACAATCGACTTCAATGTTGCGCGCGAGGCGCGCGTCGAGCGCGAAAACTCGACAATGAGTCTCACGCACGCTGCTGAATGGGAAATTTCAAAATGCGCCGCGCACCTGACGGCTGCAGTCACTTGCAGGTGGCCCGCGCGGAATCAAATTCGTGCGTTACGTTGACGTAAATGAATAACTATCGCTGCGGGACTGGCTGATAAACAAAAATCACAATAGTTGATTGACGCGGATAGGGGTTTTTTTGCCAGTGGTTGGGGAGGTTGAAAAAGAGAAATGACGATTTCAACTTTTTGCTGAATGTTGACAGTGCAATTTCGAAAATGATGTAGAGCTAACATTATAATAAAAATGCTTAAAATATATATTAACGAAACTTCGTAACTGTTTTATTATGGTATCAAAAAATCAATATCAAATCGATGTCTCTTGATTATGGTCTGGATCTATTTTCTTTTTTCACACTTCCTTTACGACTTTTGTTCGGAAAATACACTTTCCCTTGTAAAAAAGAAAAGCGCGAGGGTCAGCCGCGCAAAGTTGATCAGTAAGAATGTCCTACGAAAGAAAAACAAAAAGCGATACGGGGGAACCGCGAATATCAGGAAAGCGGCAACAAGCAAACGCGAGTGGCACGCGGAGGGACGAGAATAGTGCTGAGAGGACAATATCATCGCGGCTGACTCAGTTTACGGCTGATCATTCGAGCTCAAGCTGCTTCGTTCGCGTCTGCAACTATTGCGCGTCCGTATATATATATGCGAATGTGTCTCGTTGCTCGTATATGGTATCTGTATACATCGGCTGCATATGTTGCGTGCACTATATACACGAACTACGCTCTGTAATTTCCACAGCCACGGATTAACAAAATTTCGGTGTTCAAAAGAGAGATTTCGGGCAGCGGTTGTGCTTTGAATGCAATATGGAGAGCACTGCCGAAAAGTAGTCGAGGAATTTTCAATTACGTTTGTTCCAAACAGCTTCAAATTAATCACGTTTGGTGAGAGAAGGTTAGGTGAATTTCGGTTGGAACCATCTTTAAATGATGAAAAATATTATTTATCATGCGGTATTGCTTTCTTACTCTGGTCAATGTCAATAAATTAATATAAAAGCAGAACCAGAATTTACACCGTTAAAAATTTTGTGTAAAATATGAATCCTGTGTAATTTATATTTTCTGTCAAATTTTAAACAAAATTTGTATAATTTGTCTAATTTATTTACACAAATAATTGTGTAAAATCGGGAAATTAATATTTTGCATACATTTTCTGTAAAATAAGGATAACTTTTTGAAGAGTCAAATAATAATTTTACAATTACGATTTTTTTCGCATACCATGCGTAAAGTATTGGGTTTTCACCCTGACGTCAGGGAGTAAAACGTCACATGTACTCCCTCATAGAAACTTCCCGGCTAGCCCCGCCTGCGTGGTGGTGCCCTCGCTTCGCTCGGACATCAAATCCTTCGCGGGCGTACATAACCTACTTTACTCCCTAGCTGCATAATCTACTAAGAAATCAGTGATATTTCGTATTTTATGTTCATGGGCTAAGAATCATTATATTTTTAACACGAATTGACTCGAAATTAATAAAAAATGTATATCAAATAATTGCTTTAACAAAAAATATGAATTTGAGTTTTTAGTTTAGTTGACAATTTTGGCTTATATATTAACAATGTATCATATCATCAAAAACTTCATCATCAGCTTTTTGAAGAATATAATAAACTCTCGTTTTTTAAAGATGTTTCAAGTTGAAGGTATTCGCTGAAACAAAATCGCATCCTTTATTAAAATTCCGATGCCGACTTTGTATGAAAACTAGTAATCCATGTTATCATAAAACAGTTAAATTTTTTGCCATCTTCTTACGTTATTCCTTATTTTGAAGTGAAATTGATAACAAAGTACGAATGTTTACGCATTTTCATACATTGAGTCGAATAGCGCGCTAACGTCGTAACGGATACCGGCCCGCTTTTATGCACGCACGTCGATGAGTTTTGCCCGTTTGTAAAAGCGCATTCGTATAAAGCTACACGTACGTACGCGTGCATATACACTGCAGGCGCGTCGGTGAAATTTCTAGTTCGAGAGCCGGCGCGCACGCGCGCGCGAGGCTCATGATTTTACCCGTCCGATTATATATGCACGGGAGGACTTTCGTCGAGCAATATGAAGAAGGAAAATCTCCGCGAATACTTTGAGGCGATGTTTTTTTTTCCTCTCCCCCCCTTCTCCTTCTCCGCCAGCTTGAGAAACGCATAAGGGGTCGACGACTTTTCTTTATGAGGACTTTGAGAGCGAGAAATATTTTTGTTGCTGCGCCTTAGCAGAAGAGACGGTTTTCAAACTTCTTTTTTTCTGGATGATATGAATACTGCAAGTTATACAGTTTTTGTATATTGTGATATTCAGATGAAGAGAATTTTACTGCTGTAGCTTTGGGTTTTTATAAACTGTAGGCATGCTTTCAAACTAACGATCTTTCAAACTTTGATGTTCCTCGGTTTCATCCACATCTACATACATCATACATCATATCAAAAAAATTGGAATGTACCACTTGAGCGGCTGAACCTTTCATCGTATACACGCATGGAGTTATAATTCGACTTGAACGATCTTACAGAGCCACGCGTCCCAAAGTATCCCAAACAAAACTGGTCTCTCGATCTTGAGACACGAGCTGCCTCCGTTACGCAAAAGCCGACGTGAATCGAAGGTAAAAAAGAATAAGGTGTCTCGTCCGCGTGTCAAAATATTCCACTGGATTAGCGGAAAGGCCGCGGCGACGGCCACCCACGCACGCGTACCCACACCGAGACGAGTTTTTAAAACGAGTCCAAGTCGATTGAATCACGTATGCGTCCGGTGGCCGTGCATGCACACGTGAGCCCGGCTATCACCGCGATGGCGCGGACTGAAGAATGAACGGAAAAAGAAAGACAAGAGTTCGGGAAGCTGAGATCTTTGTAAGACGGATTAGAGATGCGAAGAAAAAGAATTTTATGTCCATAAGAAAGCTGAATTCACATTGTATTTTGATTAAAACATTGGTATTCGATTCACAAACGCCTCTTTTTCATCAGTTTTATTAGTGTAAAAAGCCGTATAAAATCCATTATATTCTTTTAAACGAATATATGATCTTTTTATGAAGCCTTCGAACAAGCCTTTCTGGAGGTCTAAGTGACTAATAGATACGTCTCAAGTTAAATATTCACGCTCTCATACCTTGGGATTACGCAAATCAGTTGACAATACAGAAATTCACTTAGTTACGCCTACTTGTGATCTAATCCTCCAGTTTACGACGCACCTATATAGCTGCTGACAACATTTTAGAGATTAATCCATAAGGCCACATTATTACTTTCACCTTTTATTTTTCCGCGGTCGATATATTTTTTTCTTCAAAAAGAAAAAGAAGTAGTAATAACCGAAACTCCCAAATAACCCCACGCGAGAAAAATCTTACGTCGCCGGCGTGGCCACTTCAAGAAGAAAGTTTACTCGGTCGCCGCTGCTTCTCACGGGTGGCTCTGCGTATTATATGACGAGTTCGGTGCTCGCTATAATCCGCTCTCCTGCGCCTCGGACGCGCCGGGATATACCCGCGTCGAAGTGGGGTATCAAAGTCGGTGGTAGTAGCGCTACTTTTCGGTCCGCGTGGTTTTTCTGAGCCGCGCTTATATGCTGCTGCTTATACCGTTATGTCAATCGCTTTTCTAGACTCCTGTGCTGCTGCTACTGCTGCTGCTTTTGTCATTGAAATTCACGCGGCGAGCCGCGATGATTTCGAATTTTGATTTATGGGTCGAATCGAAGAAAGCCTCGAGCGATTTAATGAAGAGTTTCGAGGACGTGACGGTGAGGCTTAATGAGGACATAGCGACGCTAGAATAATTGATCAATTTGAATGTATTGCTAAATGTATTAAACGTATATGAATCATTATATGTCTTGATACATCATTTTAATTAATGACGTTTTTCTTTGTTTCAGGTAAGTTGATGTGTTCGAAGCAACCTTCTTTTCTGCATGTTTGATTAAGATTCCATGTTTGGTAAGTGATAAGTCCAGGTTTCGTACAGAATATTTGTATTTTTATTCTTTTCAAAGTTCAAGTACATGGCGTTTACTTTGTATGGTAAAACATTCCATGTAAAAAATATAAATATTTCATTTCCATTCTTTTGAGAGCAAATCGATATATATGTGGCCATTCAATAACGAGGCGTAATATATATTTTATTATTGTCATAAATTGAAATTTACGGTAAATATAATTCATTCGCGTAATCGTAAAAATTTTTTACAGCCCAATGAATTTAAAAAAGTGAAAATTTGTCATAACTTGCACGTTAACGCGAGAAGAGCTTTTAATTTAAAAAACACACGTTAAACATTTGCAGTAGTCGTGCGGGTGAAATCAAATCATGATCTTCGTAAAGACGGGCTCAGTCGCATTAACGACGCGCGTGCGAGACAGAAAATTTCGGTCGATCGCAGTCTTGCTCGGCTGGCTAAAGTTTCGCACAAGCGCGTGCGAACAGAGCCATACAAGCGACACAATCGGTCGATCCGCCCTCATGGAGAAGAGAACCATAGCCCCTCGGGCAAATCGATCATGTATTAAATACTGCAGACTGCAACTTCAAAAGAGCCCCCTCCCCCCGCTCTAATCTTTCCAAGTTCGCCACACTTTTTCAGCTGTTTTCTCCCTCCGCAGCAGCGGGTCATCTCGCTGCCGTACACATAGCTGGTGCAACGCGCTGGAGAATACGCGAAATTCTCCATCTCTCTCGTCCGTCACTCCTCCCCTCGTTCTCTCATTTTCCCTCTCTCGCTCCCTCTCAGCCCTTCTTTCTCTCGTTTTTCCCGCGCCGCTTCCTCGTTTTTTTGCCCTCTTTCTCTCTCTCGCACTCGTTTTTTTTTGTTCCTCTCCTGGTCGAACGAGACAGAGCGAGTGGAGAGGAGCGAGCGAGCGAGAGAGAGAGATAGAGAGGGGGGGGGGGAGGGGGAGGACAATTCCATCGCGGTCGGAAACGTGGCGAGCCTCCGCGCCGGCAACACAGTTGCCACGGGCAACCTCGGCCCCCGGACGGAAAATTCTTGTCGCTTCGCGGAAAAGCAGGACGATTGCGGGACTCGAGGAAGAGAGAGACGGAGAGGTGGAGAGAGAAAGAAAGAGAGAGGAGCCGGAGGTAGTTGAGGAGACAGAGAAAAGCTGATTCGGGAGGAACGGGAGGTGCGAGAGAGAGAGAGAAAGAGAGAGAGAGAGAAAATGAGAGAGCGAGATGGAGAAGTAAAGTTTGGGATGGCTGGGTAAGGATGGAAACTGAGGAAAGGGATCGCGGGGGAGGTTGTGCGCACCCAGTACTATAGAATATCTCTCTCTCTCTCTCTCTCTCTCTCTCTCTCTCTCTCTCTCTCTCTCCCTCTCTCTCTCTCCATCCCTCCCCGCGACGGGGAAAAATTCAATCCACCGGTTAAAGGGGATGACGCATTCTCTCTTTCTCTCTTTCCCCCTTTCTGTCTCTCTGTCTCCCTCTATTCGCTCGCACCATCGAGTAGCTCGCGGTCGTGGATGCAGAGGAAGAGGGGGGGGGGCGAGGAGAGGAGGCGGCAGAAAAAATTAGGAAGCAAATGAAAGAGAGGGAGAGCGGAAGCGGGAGGCTGATATTAGCGAGGAATAAAATGTTCAAAATAAGGAGAAAAGGTGGCTGGATATAAGGAAGCAGTCGGCGAAAAGAGATAATAAGGGGCGGAAAAGGCTGAAAGATGGAAAAATAAGGGAAAGAAAGCTGGAGGGATATCGGTAAAGTTGCGGAGGCGCTTATGACTCGGTCCGATTAAAAACAAGGCTGTTGCTGTAGTTGAGAAAATAATAGGCGTGTGAACGTAACATGAAATAGAGGATAAGCGTGTGTTTAGGAAAGAATATAAGTTACATGAATTACCAATAAACTGCGCTGTCATATAACTTTCTGTCTAATAACGAAATAATATTTTCTTATACGATGTACCGCACTTTTAACCTAAATATTACTTCACGCACCGTCGATCACGATAATACTTTTCGACACGGGTACGGAAGTAGATTATTTACGTTGTAATCTGCTTACGTACTAGTCTCGAATCGTATTTTATACCACGACCGCCAAAAAATCATATTAAAGTTATGATTTTGAGGTTAGAATATTTTGAAAATAGCGTATGCAACTTGTGTGTGATTTTTTTTACTCGAGCGATCAATCACTTGCTTCTAGTGAAAAGAAGTTCACCTCACAGACTAGTTGCATAATATACTATTTTACTACCATAAGAAAGTAAAATTAAAATAATCGATTAGTTTCTTTGCAAAGCAAGCTAGTTCCAATTTTAGTTTAAAATGCTAACGGATCAATAACAATTATGATGTGTCAAGGTTCCAATCTGTCCGCTATTGTTAAAGCTGTTAAATGCAAAAAATTCAAATTAGTTTTCACTACTATATATGCCATTGTCAGAGTTATAGTCGACCCACAAATTTGAGGTTTAGTAACCCATAACAAACTTACCCACAATTAAAATGAACATTTTGCCAACCTAGACAATATTCAAATAATTCAATGAAGCGACGTATTTTTAGCATTCGCGTAAGGTGACACATCGCAGAGTTAGAAGTAAATCTCCCTTCGTGGAGGGTCGGAACTTGCAAAATCACCCGGTGCGTTATCGTCGGCGCCGTCGTGTCGCAGTCTGTGTTTTTCTCTTTGAATCAGCCAGGGGGAAAGCAGCACTGGTGGATGCTGCATGGTTAATACTCAATGGAGCTGCCGTAGGTTGACGCAGAATCGCATCCCTTGGGCTAATTCTTGAACGGGGTTCGAAATCATTGTGTATTGGTACTTTCAAGATACGTTATTTCATATGATTAAACGAAATCACTTATTGGTTAATATTACGTGAATTGACATAGCCTTTTCATGAGATACAGAGGTTAAATTTCAATATCCCGTATAGACCTTAACTGCATTCGCTGCAAAGATAAATTAAGAGCACCCTATATGAATATTAAGTTATTTGAGAATAATATAGAAAACGTGCCTAGCATATGATGCAAAACACTTAATCTGTAGAAATGCATGATATTACATTACAACCTCGTAACCTTTATCGTTATTCTACGTGCAATATAATATTACGAGATAGCGCGCGCAATGTGCCGCTCGGTGTATTTGATTCCATTGTTATGCTTTGCGGAAAATTCAACATCATAAGATGTATCGAGCTAATGGAATCGCGCAAATGAAGTAGGAGTAATAATTGCAAAATCCGAACAGTGGACGTTAATTAATTATTCTTGTATAATACAGTCGACTGTTGTCAGTTCTACATTTCTAACAGTCAGCTCCACCCTCTTCACATGAATATATATCCAAGTTTTATTTATCAATGTGAAGCGAGTTTTGCAATAATCAAGCTAATGACATATCGTGAATTTCTATATGGGTATCTTCTTCAACCCTCTGCGGTATTTTTCCGTAATAATAGACGATTAGAGCGCGCTGCTTACCGTCTCGTCTCGATGCCCTTTCGAAAGAAGCCCCTTTAGTTTGGCCACAACCGCCAACGGCAGCGCCGCGAGCGGCTTTCGAATCGCAGTTACTGAAGAAGGAGAAGAAGAAGGAGGAGCAGAAGACGAAGAAAAAGAGAGGCGCATTCGCTAATCCAGCAGGAAAACGGTATCTGGATCCAGGCCAACTATTTTCATTGCAGGCCCGCTGCCGTCGCCACCACCGCCTCCTATTGCTGACGTCGCGCTAGCTTGCGCGGCTCACACGGGCCAATCTCTGCGCTCGCTCTGTCTCTCTCTCTCTCTCTTCTCTTCGCTTACTGGGTCGGTTTCCCTTCGCGTCCCTATATCCTTGTGTTCTTCAGCGCCAAAATTCGCGTTATTGTTTCGCGCGATACGCTGTTCGGCTGAATTGGTATTTTTATACTCTTTTTTGTCGGGGGGTATGAAGATCGTTGGGATATTGATAAGGGCAGGTGGGAAATTGAAAACGGCGAATTATTCGAGGGCGAGTTTTTGTTTGGTCGTTAAGTGCTGGGACACGTGTGGAGAATAGTAGCGCCAGAATTGTGCAGAATTTTTATGGAGTGTGTTCGATGCATTGAATGAAATTTGTTTTAAGTAGTGAATATTTGATAAAGTCTACTTACTGGCGGTAGGATGAAGTAATTTTTGTGGGGTTAAATATGTGACAGTTATTAGGTATTAGGGTAGATGTGGGAATTACTGTGCCCTATCTTTTAACCCGAGGCACAGTAATTAAAAGCCGCGTTCGTATGGGATGTCAGCATTGATAAAGTTAGTATTGATATTTAAACGTTTATGGTTAATTTTGAGTAAAAATTTAGGTTTTAATTGATCAGGATACATGTTCTTATTAATAAAATGAGTTCAATTCTTAACATATGGTTCATTGTTCCATTATACTCGACTAAATATTGGAGAGGTTATGTCAACTACACAGTAACCACCGTCACTATCCTACTATATACTGATAAAATACCGTACAACATTTCAAGTTGACGAAGCTATGTATTTGCGTAAAATTAAGTCAAGATTGATCTTGTGGGAATTTGTGAAAGTTGCAACTTATTTAAAATAATTACAACTAAAAGTGATATAGTTATAAAATCTTATACAACTGTATGCAAATGTTTGATAACAAGAATTTCATTGATAACAATAATTGTACATCAGATTATTTTTGAGGTGTAACGACAAATGAAATATATATTCACACCAAAAAGAGAGATGAGGATTGAAGAACCGTTCTAAAAACAATTTTAAACACCATTGTTTATTATTACTACAGTTAGAATAGCCAATACAATTTCAATACATTATTGTTATATTTATGTCTGTTAAAATCAATCGTAACAATTTTCGTGTTGCAACACTATTTTGCGGTCATCAGTCTTAATTGTAATAACTAAATTTGTGTCCATCTTTCAAACAACTTGTCAAGTTTAAAAGGTTTATGTTAAAACATGACAACATTGCTAATAAAACAAATATTGCACTAAATTGAGAAAAGAAACTTTCTATTCGTAGCACAGCATCGTAACTAATTAACAGAATATTGTAACTCTAAAGATCCGCATGTTAATAATTACAATACCATGTTCTAAATAAAGATTCCTTCTCTCAGTGACTCAAAGTCACCTTGCACAAACGTTATTTACATTTTTTGCTAAAGCTTTACTAATATAAGTTTGAAATTCAACCTGAAATAGACAAAATTAAAACAAAATCAGACTATAGAGGCCAACATCGAAAGCTCTATCGGAAGTAGAAAAAGCTGAGCTTTGACAGGCGAACACGATCGACCCTACCGTCCTCCCGCCTCCTTACGCAGCTAATTGCAAATCGGAATCGCAAGCGATGTAACGCATCGCGTGCATACATACAGACGCATACGCATACATAGTATACGGGCGCATGAAGCATTCTTCAGTTCTAAAACAAAATAGTTTCACCCTCGGCCTCTCGATCCGTAACTCAAACTCTGGCGCTCGCGTGCGCGTTCGATTTCCAATTCAGCGGCGCGCACGCATCGGCATGCGTTATCCCTCCGGCAGCATTTTCCATAGATTCAGCTATGCTTTTCGAAGGGATATCTCTCTCTCTCTCTCCCTCTCTCTGCGCACGCGCGCGCATACGCGGCATTTCGCGAGTTTGCAATTCCTGGTACCGTTACGCGAGCGAACGCGCGGAGCTTTACTCGCGGAATCCGTACGCGCGCGAGTCCCGGAACGCCCGCGCGCGTGTCTGTTCGAAGCGACGGGGAAAAAAAGGAACTGTGGAACTGAGATTGTCTGAGAAATCGAACTTTCCTGTCTCTTCTTTGCCTCGGCGATGCGTAGCCTCAAACCTGCATGTTTATCCGATTTTTTTCGGGGTTTATTTGCAATTGAGGCGGAAACTATTGAAATATTTCCTATTGATATTTCAAGCACAAATATTATAAACTATCTGATCCTCACTTTATAACACTGTAATAATGGACGTAATGGTTACATTTTTTAATTTCTAACAAAAATATTTTATTTATATATAATTCAACATACGCAAAGTCATTACAGTATTTTCTCATGTACCACACTTGCCTTTTACATTGTAAAATATTCTATTAGTATTTCATGAATATATGAATAACAATGTCCCCTTCTGAAGTTGAAAATCAAATAGAAATTGTAAACAGCATTACTTTCAGTATAATTATGTTAATTAAATGCACTCCTCCAATTTTAATTGAAATTTTTTTTACCCCGCGTGCGTGCATCATTAAACGTGACCTTGATTGTAGCGCTGAAAAAAAGGAAAGAGAAGCAACATAAAAAGTGCAAAAAATCTAATCATCATCTCTAATACTATTTTAACGCTGCGTCACTGATATTACGGCTTTTGTATTCTCATTGAAGTACGCCGCGACGAATAACAAAATACCTCTCATGAAAACGCACGTGTTTTTAGCGTGAAAACGATGACTTTCAATCCTTTCGTCACTTGGCTATATAACACACGCACCTCCACGAAATGAAATTGAAAACGTCTCTACTTTTCGAGCGTTATATATAATTTTCCTTTGACGAATCAGTTATACGAACACGGTATTTCCTAAGTACAACGATCACATAACTAATTCAGGCAATCAGTAGCAGTGCTGACCATGGCGATACCCCCTAATATAAAGTTTGCGTCCACGTAAGTCAAACAATACTCAGTAAAAGCCATCGCGCAGGCGAATGGCAAGAGAGAAGAGTTGTTAACGAAGAAAGAGGAAAACAAACACAGACACACACGCGGTCGCCTCGCGCGCAAGAAAGCTGGGCATATAGCTCTCAAAATGTAGGCCTGGCGCAGTGCAGGTCGCGTTCTCCGCGGCTCATCTCTCCTCTCTCGCTCTCCTATAAGCCGCGCGCGCTCGCTGCACACGCAGCCACCTCCTTTCCTCCCTTCCGCTCCTCTTTGTTTCTCTTTTGTCGCGTCCTTCTTCGTCCTCCTCCTCCTCCTTCTTCTTCGCTCTTTTTTCTTTTTTCATCCCTCTCCTCCCCGGCCCTCTTTTTTCTTCGACTTTTCTCTTTGCGCTCTCCCCCCGCCCCCCCCCCTCTCTCTCTCTTTCTCTTTACTTTCCGTGCTCTTTTTGCTCGTCGTCGCGCACTCTTTTTGTTTTCAGCGCGGCGGTCCGCAGCGGCAGCACACACTATCACCCCGGCCGCTGGGCGCGGACTTCTGGTCTCTCGCGCGCGTGCGTATATACGTTGGCGCCAAACAAGTGCGCGTCCGCGAGAATATGATCGAGGGACGGCGACGCGTGCGTGTGCGCGGGAGCCGCGCGCATATGTACACGTATTATATACGTCGACGGCGCTGGAATGTGCCGGCTTTGCTTTTTGCACAGCGTACAAATCGATCGCAACGCGAAAGCTCGATTTTTCCTTTCTCTTATGAGAATATTGCGTTTTTTTTAGGTATTGTTGAGGTGCATTCTTCGAAAGAATTGCAATGCTGTTAAGAGGCCAAATTGTAATGGTTCGTCAATTTTTTTTTTATATGTGAGACGTATTTTATTTAAATTTAAAATAACATAGAAATCGATAAAATACATTATTAAGCAGTGAAGGTAAATATATAATTTCGTTATTGATATTGCAAATGGTATTTAACAAATTAATATCCTTAGAAAATTTTTTTATTAGAATTATTTTAAAGTAATTTTTAATTTCAATACTTACTGTATTTCTTCGAGGAAACTAGCCAACAAATTATATATTATAACAGACTCGAGGCTACCAGGCAGTAGGCACACAAGAATTCATTAGCCTTACTATTTATCTTGTTTAGGACTCTAAAATAAAGAAGGCGAATCATCAATTATGGAAGAATCGTGTCCACTTCGTTATTTATTGATAATAGAAACATTAACGTTTTCTCACTTGTATATACTCAACAAGTGACTTTAAATTTCTAAGTATTGATTGACGGATATTGAGTCGATTGATAAATATATTATTCCAACCTTTCGATAAAATAAAGTCAAAGATAAATGAAAAAAATTCATTCCAATAGGCAACATTAATAACTATATATTTCGACTTATTTGATCTTTTTTGTCAATGCGACATTTATGCAATAAATTGTCCTCTAAAATTGTACAAAATAATGGCAAGTTTACTACACAGGAATGTTTTTTTCTACAAAAGATTAAAAAAAAAACACTGGAGAAATGAAAGTACAGTAGTCCCGGCAATTGACGTTGCGTCGAATCTTCCGTCATGTGAAAGTAGAAATCTGTCTGTAACCAGTTCATGGCCTCTGTTCTTCGCTGGTCACGTTTATATTGTCTGCTTCGCGTGGACTTAAAGTTTTTCTTTCACCATGTCTTTATTCTCGGTAACTTTTGTTGACAGTAAACATAAAAATTATTATAAAAATCAACGAAATTTTTATGAACCTCACAACGAATGTGCATTGCTAATGCGAGAGCAATTATTTTTATATAATTTACTAATCCTGATAATGAGAATTTACGTTAATTGTCATTTCTAAGTAAGAGAGGAAGAGAGATCACCAAGATTATTACCGCCGCCCTAACCCACATTTAATTAAAGACGAACGGAAAAATCCGAAAGACTAGGTTATGGCAGCATTCCGCGCGCATATCAGTCGTATGGGGCAAGAGGCAGCACAGCATCAAAGCGAAAACGCGCGCGCCCGCAGCGTTTAAGCAGCGCGGGAATGCGCGATGACAATCATCTCGCGCGTCGTCCTCGAGAGTCTCGCGTATCCTCCTGGGGTGATGGCGCGTGCACGCGGTCGGGAAAATTTAGCCCCCGACGACGGCGGGTTATGAGTTTAGTGCTCCCCTGCACTGCTGTGTATACGCGAGTGCACACCTCGCGAGGATTGCATCGCTCCAGTTACGCTCACCTCCGTCTTCTTCTCTCTCTCTCTCTCTCGCGCTGCGTTCCCTCGGCTCCGCTTTGCTTCCTTTACTCTCTTTTGACCGTTCGGGTTTGCTTCTTTTTTTGTTCCTCCTCTCTGTGCTTCTGACTTGGGGCTTTGGTCGCCGTGTTTTGTTTCTAGCTGCAGGTACTTGGCTGTGCTGGGTCAGGGTGCTTGTTTCACCTGCTGGACGAAGCTTGATATTTTAAATTTGTTCCTGAAGTGAATTGAAGTGATATCCTTGGATAGTGTGAGCAGAGAATGTCATCATTGTTCCGAGATTAGAAGTAGTGAAAATATTTGGTAATATACGGTGAGAGTATACAGAATCGTTGTGATAAAGGTTTACTGGTATCTTTATGCCTCGTAAATCATTAATCTGGAATATTTGCTTTCGCGATATACAGGCTTATTATTTCATCTGTTCAGTAGTGCCCAAATTTCAATTACAGTCCGCGTAATTATTAAAATGTAAATACTGACAGAGAGAGAGAGAGTCGATCACTTTACTGATTACCAGTCTTAATTTCAGTATATATTCGTTGCAGTTTCTGTTTAAATATATCATATTCTTATATACCTTTTTGCAATATTTTTTTATAAGATTTTTCTTAAAATAAAATTTTGGTATTGATAAACTGAAGAAATCGTATACAAAAACACGGTGGCGTTTATTAAAATTACCTTGTCAATATACTCTGTATACGACATATTCGAATTAATTAGGTAAAAAAAAATAAAATATATTATTACAAACGCAGTTTTATTGCAATACAGTGCATTTCAAAAAGAAGCATAGAAAAAGAAGAGTGAGCGAGAGAGAGAGAAGTAAAAAAGAATTCCGTAAGGTAGAGCATTTGCCGGTGCACGCGGGGGCTCGAGAGGAGGAGGAGGAGGAGTATGAGGAGGAGGCAGAGGTAGGGGAGGAGGGCGAGAGGAGGGGGGGAGAGGTCTGGCGAGAGAGATAGAGAGCAAAACGAAAAAAAAGAAAGATGAGGCGCGCAGCGGGCGAAAGAGAGGGAGCTCGCGAGGAGAGGGAGAGAGAGGAGAGTTGCGTTCGTGTGCGCACGAGAGAGAAAGAGAGGCTGGAGAGACACACGCGGCAAACAATGGGAGCGCGTGCACGTACTCTCTCTCTCTCTCTCTCTCTCTCTCTCACTATTTTCTGTCTTCTTTATTTCTTTCGGCTTGCTCCGTCTCTCTCCTTCTTGCTCGTCGGGTCTCCTCTCTTTTTCTCTCTTTCCCTTGCGAGCGTGCGAGTGCGAGCGAGAGGGAGGGAGGGAGGGAGGGAGGGAGCGAGATAAAAAGAGCAAGAGAGGGAGCGAGAGCGAGAGATAGTCGCCAGTCGGCTGAGAAAAGGACGGCGAGCAAGGGCCGTAACATGGGAAAGGCTCGGGCGCGAGACGGAGATGGAGAATTTCTGGGTGGCGGCGGCGGCGGCAGCCACGGTAGTGTGGGAGAGAGAAAGAGACGGAGAGTGGAAGGGTGGAACAGGTTCTAGCGAGTGGGTGGGGTGTACGTGTGCTCGCGCGCTTGTGTGTCTGTGCAGTGCGCGAGCGAGCGCGCGCCGTCCACGCGCGAGCGTGAGAGAGCGAGAGCGAGCGAGAGAGAGAAAGAGGGAGCAAGATATCGAAGAGCAGAAAAGAGGGGGAGAGAGATGGAAGAGGACGAGGAGAGTGAGAGGAACGGAAGGAGGGGAAAACTGGAATCCTGAGTAGCAACGGCGTAGCCGCGAACCGGCGAACCTGGGTTCAACCTTAAAGCGATAGATCACTTTGACTCGCGATGCGCGAGAACGAGAGAGAGAGAGAGAGGGAGAGAGAGTAAGAGCTAGTCGGCTATCGCCACGCGCCCGACCGACGATGTTGACGCATGGCCCAGCGCGAGAGAGACAGATAGAGAGAGACAATGCCGTCGACGTGGACGAGTCAAGGGCGTTGCGGTTCCCGTTTTCCTACCGAACACTGACGGCGATGATTCTTTTTTCTGCGGCCGCGCCGGACCTCGGGATGCCAATCTGACCGATGACGTTGTTTGATGCCTTGGTTGTCGTGAAAAAGTGACGTTGCTGACGCGTCACTCCTGTCTGTCGGAGATGATTTTGCCTCGCTGTGGGGATATTTTTTTTTTTAATGAAGATATTGGTCTGAATATCGTATTTGATTGAGTTGCTTCAAGATTATTTATTATAGTCTAATTTTGAGGAGAATAATATTGTACGATTAGCTTTTTACTGCAAGTAGTTTGTAAAAATGTTCCTGTTCATAAAGGCTGCACACTCAAATTATATAGCTTATATTGTAAGCGACTTCATTCGAGTTGCTTTGAAATAAAAATAAACTTCCTTTCGAACTTAAGTTACTGCGGAGGTGCAGCAGCTCCTATACGACTGATGCAACAATATGAAAGCGTTCCCCACTCTGACCATCGCTAATGCAATGACTGGACTCTGCTAGATATAAATCGGTTAAACAGTTGAATATTTCGCCATTAGCTTGCGGTCAATGCTCTTTGTCTTTCGTAACTAATCCTCGTTGTTTTGATGAGACATTGTTTTAAATGACCGTACGTCTAAATAACGTAACATGGAAAAACTAATTGAAATTAAAAGAACATTTTTCTTAATAAGCAGTTGAAATCGTATACTTATTTTTACAAATTTTTATTTCTGAAATTTCTACGGTTGCCATTCATCAAAACTTCGAAACAATCAGATCAACTTAAAATCAGATTTTATCGAACAAAATCTATTTTCGGTAAGAAAACAAATATTATTTTGGGATGAAACAAACTTTTGATTGGTGATCTCGAGACTTTAACAAAAGAAGTTGTTCCATACTTCAAAAGTCCGAAATTAAATTATGTGTTTATCTTTTAAAAAAAGTTAAAAAGATAATTCGAAGTATTGTTGCTATTTATACACTTGTACGAATGATTCGTTGTTACTTTCATACTTTAAAAAAAAATTTCACGATTTGAACTAACGTTTGTTTTTAAAAATGACATGTGATATTTTGCTTGTATAAACTTGGCAGTATTTTCTTTATTAATTATTAGCAAAATTTTCCGAAACCTTTAGAGGATAATTATTCTCGAATTCCGCCATCGCGCATACGTTTAGCTTATTAATGAAATCCTCTGATATTTTGCCATAATTCTGATCAAAACAGGTATCGCATTACAGACTGACGTGATAATGATTGAAAAAAAAAACATAACTACGTCAGCGATCATGCGATACGATGCATTGAACTCATCGCACTGTAACATTATAACTACGCCGTCGACTGATCATTTTCAGTATACACAATATTTATTATATCAAGTCTCCCGCCCTTCCTCCCAGACGAATTCCGCATAATTTCGACACTACTCTATATTATTTAAAAATAATGGACAATTTTATAATGAATTCTCGGCATTGCCATACCGGAAAATCATTTTAGCATTTACGAATATTTAATATTTTTAGACTGAAGATAAATAATTTATTTTGGCATTGGGAATGCATCGGTTGCGCGGCCATTGCGAATTGCGCGCGCTGTGTACATCCGAAGCAAATATTGGCAACCGCTTCGACGAGTGGGATTACGGGAGTAACGAGAGAATTTTCTGTTATAAACAATTTGTAAATGAATGTGCCAGAAATACAGAGGGGCTTGCGATTTTGATTGAAATTCAAATTGAAAATTGAACTAGTTGTTCATTTCTAAAAACCATTTTTTGCACGTTTTCAACGACGCGTGTCCTGGAATTTCCTTTTATTCATCTAATGCTTTATTTATTTAATATTTTTTTTTTTTATTTTTTTCGATTTGAGGGAGCCTAAAGCTACGTTTGTTTATGCATTCAATCGAAGAGAATTTCACGGTATACGAGAATTTTTTTCTTTTTTTAATGTATACAATTCAAATTCAAATTTTTACTTTCTAAATTTTTCGAACAATTCTACATTGTCATGAAATGATAGATTTTTCGTACACAATATACTTAAAAGAAATGCAATCTGGTATACTTTTTTTCTTCTGGATTGGTCGAGAAAGTGCGTACTCCTACCATGGCGTTCGCACGTCGTAATTTTGTTTTGCAAGGCTAATCTTTTCTCTTATATAATCCGCTATTAGAGAAAGTTTTTTTCTTCACAGTTGAACAAAATTTTGCATAATATAGTAAGTCTGAGATGTGTATAAACAGAGAAAAAAATTTAACATCTAAATTCTGACTAATATGTATACAAGAAATAATAATATTCACATACATTTATATGTTGCAACTCCTCCATAGCACTGAAGAGCGAAACCAGGTGGAGAGAACTAAACCTCTCTAACGAAGTTGTTACCTCCAACACCCAAAAGCCCAAAATCCCATAAAATTTCAAGCGTAATTAGGCCTAATAAGACTTTAAACAGTCGGCCGAGAGAGTTTTTTCTTCCACCGCCACCTCGGCAACCCCTAAACGACGCGAACGAAAGCCGCGCGAGCGCAGAGGCGTTGTGTCGGCGGCTGCGGCGCCACAAATTAGAACTTGGTAATTTCTCCGATTGCTACATCGCTCGCGACGACGAGAGGAGGAGGAGAAGGTCGACGACGACGACGACGAATGAACTCGCGGAGGAACATTCGAATCAGCGCGCCGCGGAAGCCGCGGGCCAACTTCCAGCAAACTCGACGAGTTCCCCTCGTAGCCGCCGAACCCGCGAACACGAAAGTGTGTACACACAGAGAATTAAGTTTTAAAAGCCGGCTGATCGCGATGAATCAATCGCGGCGCGGTGAGTGTGTGATGTGCGATGCGCGCCTTTTCTCGATGGATGCTGCTCGTTGAGTGGTTCTTGCTTCCAGCTTGTCAATTAACGATTACCTTGAAAACTTTGCAACTTTTCAATAAGCATTTTGGTAAACTGATAATCATCAGCTGCATCTTACTATTCAATTTTTGGTCACCAACCTCTTGTCAGTTGTTCAGTATTATTTGCAGTATTCTCGGTATACCCATTGTTCCTATAACCAATCACTTTTAGAAATATAATTAAAATTTTAAACAAATCTCTACCTAATGATTTCAATTGCATAGAAAGAAGTTAGTTGAATGGGAATAACATGAGATAACACACTCATAAAAAAATTAGATTTTTCTCCACCAGTTTATAACGGACGAATGAACTTTTCTTAGTTTTATATATATATTAGATTACAAATTTAAAATGAATTCTATTTAATTATGCAGAAGTAAATTTTTCAGTATGAAATGATTGGATCAACTACAGTAAAAAAAACTCTTATTGTTGTTTATCATTTACGTTTTTATATATCCCTTGTTTTGAACATTTTCAAAATCTCTTATATTCCACTCTCCCTTTCACTTTTTAAGTTTTGCAGTCTTGTGCAGTTTTCCACAAATACTTGGGCAAGCAAGTGAGAACCAAGTATTCCAATAACCGTTTCCTTTACGTTGGGAAATAGAAGGATAGTCAAGAGAAGTTTGGCGGCAGTAAATTCAAATCGTTTTCGAGTTCTACAGCTTTGTACTAGTTTATTTATACATCTGTAAAAATCATAACTGTTTTCCATGTATATTTATCTCATATTTATCTCGCATATATTGATAGATAATTTGTATTTTGAAAAATAATATAATATAACGGCATTTATTACTCATAAAAAGTAAAATTCCAAGAAAATGTATAAAATATTGTAAAATCATCGTTAAAATTTCATTTCAGGTAAGAAAATATTATATTTGAGGATTACTTTGATACGTAGCTACGTTGTCTTTTATACATATATTTAAATAGATTGATATTGATTTTTCAGGATCTATTTTATTACTTAAAATTTTAAATTGCAATTTGAATCTAACAGAAAACTAGGAGTTTGTATTTGAATCTATCAAGTAATCCACATAGTTTAAAAAACACTTGGTTGAACTTAACATAATACTCTACCGATGTTTTGAATTTGTTAGCCCCATATACATGTATATATTTAGATAGATAGTGGCAGGAAAAGGGAAATACAAAAGAACTGAGAAAAGAAGCAATATTAAAATTAAAGTAACTTAACCAAGAGTTGTATAAAGTTCTGACGAACCGAGTGACGAAATCGACAAGAGTTCTAAAGGGCATTGTCCTGTTCGCACTCGTCTTTCTCTTTAACGTGTATTCTTCTTTCTGCCTCCTCCTTCTTTCGTATTTTTTGGCTTTTGCTCCTTTGTACCCCTAGGGAAACCCAAGATTCGGAATGCGAGGAAATTCAAAGTGGAATTTACCCGTTCGACCGTGTAACCATTGATACACTAGTGTATTATTATTTTGTTTCTTTTTGTTGTCATCCCACAGGATAAGTGAAGCACTTATATACATCAAACAGATATTAAACAGTGTACAACTTCTTTATATTTAAAAATCATCTTTAAACATCTTATTCTCATCGCGATAAATGATGTTACTGCGTCCCTAAAAAATGATTTTTGCCATAACCACCATAAAGAATGAAAATCGAACGGAACCAATGAAAACTTATTAGAAAGTAATATAAGATCTGTAAGGATAAGATTCTCTGAAAAGAAGCTATTATTCTTCCAGCAATCCTTTCCTCGTCTTGTAGTCGAAGAAAAGCCACTAACGACAAAAATACGAAGACGACTATAAAGGGATGAGAATCAATTCTTTGTCATTGAAAAAAGGCGACAAAGAAGTTTTTGAACCAATTTTTATTGGATAATTATGAGTTAACGAATTGAAACGTAATAAAAAAGCCTATTTTGATTTTAAAATGTCCTGTGACATAACTGTTGCAAGTTTCCAGAGTATATCATGTGAAAGAAAAGATTTGAACCGTATATTGATAAAATAATGGTGTATCTTTTCGTAAATCATATCATGGTTGTTAAATTTAATCATTTATTACACGTTGTTAGCATCCCAAGTAAACGTGCGCGAGATTACGGCAATTAATGGTTCTTTAATGAGAGTAGCTATCATGAAACTTTAGCTATTGCGGGTAATCGTGAGTCGTGCGTTAAGTACCTCTGACCGTAAACCTAACCTCACTTAATAACACTCGATGTAAACATAGAACTAGAAGTGGGTCAAAGTAGTTATTAAGCAGTGCAGAGTTTACACTGGCAAGTAACAGCATTGACAACATTGTTTACATTTCCGTTAGCATTGTCGAAGACACTTACCCAGACAAGGATTTTAATGAAGTTTCCCCATTGCAAGGGACTCCCTGAATAATTTCATTCACGTTCTTATAATAGAGGCGGGGTATACATATATATAACACGGGCCTGATCGTTAATTCATTAAGTGACTCAAAACAAAGCTCGCCATTAATGGATTCATAGAGGCACCCTCGGAAGCCGGGCGAGTGTAAGCGACAGTGGAAAGTTTTGCCGGCTGGGCGAGGTGGCGCTATAAGGACACCTCCACTCCTAACCCTACCGCAGTCTGCCTCATCTTCGGTGCGCGCGCCGGAGTCACGTAACCCATCAAAAATAACGACAAACAGGTGGCAGTAAATTCCTTGGCGAATTTAATCGGGAATCGCTGTCCATCTCTTCGAGTATTTAATCCGCCCAGATCGCACGGTCTTGGTTATTCATGGTGGACGGACTATGAGCTCCCTTCCTCTCTTTCTCTCACCAGAGAACAGTGCGAGAGTGAGCGAGCGCGAGGGTGGCTGGCTGCATGGTGTGCTGTATGCCGGGGCACGGGGTGGGGGCGAGATATTGATCAAAACCTACCCTGGCACCAACTCCTCCCTCATTCCAGGCTCTCTCTCTCTCTCTCTCTCTCTCTCTCTCTCTCTCTCTCTCTCTCTCTCTCTCTCTCTCTCTCTCTCACTCGCTCCCGCTCGTGCGCTCGCCTCCCCCACCTCCTCGCTCGCTCGCTCGAGCGCAGCGCCCCAGTGGCTCTCAACGCGATGCTGATAACCTGCAAGCTGTCTCGGTTGTTGCACCTGAACGTCGTCTCGCGCACATACGAAGGTCGTCGTCGCGTATGCAGGGCGACGAGAGTCGACGAAGAGGAAGTGACTCCGATGGATGACAACTGCTGTGCTCTCTCCCTTCCTCTCATTTTTTTGCCACTGTGCACATGGCTTCGATGTCAGCGACGTTGTGCATACGCGTGCCTGACGCGAGACTGTCGGTGCAAGAGTCAGACATGATATTATTTAGTTCTGTTAGTATGCTAGAGAAATTAAGATGTTGGAAATTATGCCTGAACTTGATAATGATCTTTATAAACTATACTGGAAAATGCTTACTTTTCTGGTTATTAACTAATTAAATTTTACGGTAAAATTGAAAAAATGCCCAAAAGTTAAATAATTATAATATACAATTTAAAATATTAAAAAAAAATAATGTTATCATTCTACTGCTGACGAATTAGAAGAAATTTATCTTTTGTAAGTAGCAAGCAATTAATGAAAATTTGTTCTACGCAGTAAAGTACAAAAGACGTTCTTATACATTTTGTAACGTCGAGAAGTTTAAGTGAATAACAATTTATAATATAAAAAATAAAAAGGTCACTTTTTCATAAAGTTCAATTATTAAACTCTACTTTTTCGTGCTTAATTTTACTTTAAAACTTTTTACTTTCCAAGTACTAACTTCAACTGTAGTATATTCAAACTTCAGAGGAATAGCTCTATTTTTAGTTAGAGGTAGAACTTTCCTTCATTTAAAGAAAATGTTGTTAATGCAATTCTAAATAACATTAATCTACCTAAATACAGATCAACTGTTATTTTTATAATATAATTAGCTTTTAAGTAGTGTAATATTTTTTTCTATAAAATTTTATAAAAGATCTCAAGAAAAGTTTTGAAAATAATTGAATTCAAGGGTTATCTTGGTATAGAAATAACCTCTCAAAGTTCTAATTAATCAAATATAGCTGTTATCTGTTCTCTTCTTATCATTAAACGTATTTCATTAATTTCGTTTCAAAACTTTATAAATATCAACATAATCCTTAGCCAATACATGAGCTAATTACCAACAATTGCATAACAGCAAAGCTAACTATTACCATGTCTCAGTTACCTTTCTGTTAAAAGCTAGGGCATAGTATCTTCTACATCTACCCTTGCTCATCCTGGAACCACACCCCCCCACCCCCCCCCCCCCCCCCCACACACACAAACGAAGAGCCGTCTCTCGTGCGACTGACCGATCACGCGACCAAATAGTTACGTGTGCACGCACCGCAGATGCGGAATACGCAGCGATGGCAAAGCGAGAGGCTCTTCGCGATGCTACGTGCGAGGGCTGATTTTAATCTGGCTTTGCCGGCCGGCTGCCGAGTGCGCTGAAAGGCGTATCCATTAGTTACAAATTTCATAATGTTCGTGTGTGCGCGCGCTAGAGCGCAAATTGAATCCGCGCGCATTAAAGAACAGTCCGATTTTTCAGCTGGAATTTTTTCTTTTTGCGGTAATATGCAGGGAGAGAGTTGGGTTAAGCACAAGGTGTAATCGAATTTTTTCTTGTATTATGCTAACCGAGAGAGGATTTATGGAGGGCTTTGAATGAAGATTTTTCGGAGAACTGCGGATGGTTTTGCTTATTTATTTTTGTGTGTCTTTCTGCTGCCTTTTATCAATAATTTTTAGTAAAATGTACATTCTTACAATAGGTTTATAGTTATTAACACTATCAAGAAAACAATTCGAAGTTTGCAATTATCAAACCATTAATTTCAATTTTTCTTTCCTGAATACATTTGATACCACGAGAGCCGGATAATCATATTAAATTTATGATTTTGAGGTTAGAGTGGTATAAAAATCGTATCATAACATTTCTATTTTGACCAAGCACAAATACATTACTCACTGAGCGAATCCGAAAATCGTACTGATTCACTGATCTGCCGTATCTATAGGTCGAACCAACCTACTTTTCGAACTTTCAAAACGAAAACAAACAGCGGGCATTGCTGCAACCACATCATAAAGTAAGCTCGCGCGCAAGTCTATCATTCCGGACGTTCGAAATTAGAATTGTTCCACGAGAGCAGAAGCAGCAGCAGAAGCAGTAGCAACATCGGCGGTCACCGTCCGAAATTTCCACAATCTCATTTTGGCCGGCCGCGAGAATTTCTGCCTCGAGCTCCCGGGTATACGCCAGTCCCCCGGGGGGGACGAAGGATTGCACACTCGTCCCGGGCACGAGTCGTCCTCATAAAAGAAACATCGTGTTCCTTGCGCGCTGAATCCACGCGGATAATAAAAGGGCGATGTAGCTGATTAAATTTGCACGTCTGGATAAGGAGACGCTAACGTCGCGGGGGACGTCCCACGTGTGCATGCGCGCGGCCGCGCGCTAATCCCTCGTCGCACGAGAATTAAAGTGCACTCGCGATACTTTTTCACTGGGCTATTTTTCTGCCCCCTTTGCCTTGTTTCACTCTCAGATTTTTGTTCGCGCTATTCCAATGTGGTCTGGTTGGCAAGCAGTTTGGACATATCTGTAGCACGAAAGTTATTGATCGTGGATTTATTAACGAGGAAGATGGATAACTCGTGCGAAGCGTCCTATTAGAGGTGCATTACATGTGTTTCAGTTGCAATGGATAATAACGTATAGATAGATTTTACGTCAATGAAACTATTTTTTTAACTTTATTCTATACTGTTTATTGCGTTATATTTTACTGCGTTAACAATGTTGGGTACTGCAGTGAAAATGGTTAGATCGCTTTAAAAAATTTTTACTAACACGGTTATAATGTCAACTTCAAAGTTCAACTCCTATACATGCGGATTCTTATGGAACTAGGGTAAATGTACCTATTACTGCGGTACATCGATTATTCTTACCTTTTTTCACTGTTACTTCTAATGTCTTGACTTTTAGATTTTGGGAACAGGGTAAAACAATAAAAGAATGTTTCATAAATATGTAAAAAATATTGCAACCATTAAAAATAAATCTAACACTAAAATAATTAATAATTACGTAGAAATGCTATTTTGTACATTATTCTGCGGATGGATTTGCCGCTTGTCTCTATCACTGCGGGGTAATATGAAGGCTAGTAAATTAAAGGTTAGGTTATATGATTAAATCACCTTTTTTTTATTTACGTAAATATGAATTAAATAATATTATAAATTATTATAAAACAATATTAATTAGTAGACGTACACAGTGAAAAAACGTGTTGCTATCGCGAGCGCGTGGTTGACAATAAACTTTGGAGGTTAGGGAGACTCGACGCAGTGCCATCGTGATACGTATGCAAACTGTGTTCTTTGGTTCACAGAATAGCGCGCATCCGCGATATTTAAGTACGTAATGCTACGGCTCATTTATTTATAATTATAACAAAAAAAAATTAGCCCATCTATTAAAAATACATTAAATTGAAGCCTTTAGTTGATGTGGAGATTTTATTGATTTTTTATGATTTAGCCGAGGACTCTTCGGTAACAACATTGGTACAAAAATGGCTGTTTCAAAGCCTTTTCACACTGGCTCAATTTGACGTTATTTCTATTAATAGATAAATCAAAGAGAATGAGCAATAATTAATACAAATCGGTACATTATAATTATATTATACTAAAATAATTTTTCCATGTTAAAATATTATGTTTTGACCTTGCTAAAACACATGATTGAATACAATATTCTTTAAAAATGGTTGTAACAAACAAAAAAAAACTATACACAGTATATAGCAAATATAGAGCAAAATTTTTATACAAAATTTTAACGCGATAGACAACAGCGATTCTGAGTACTGCGGCAAAACGTAAACAAACGATCGAGTTCGTCGGCAGCGGAAGGGGTTGCGCGGTTTGAGGAAACCACCGCTCCACGCCCCGCGCACTGAAATCTATATCCAGCCTCCTTAAGGTGGCTCCGGCGATTTTTAAAACCCATAAATATCAAAAAAGAAAAATCTGTATCGAAAGCTGAATCTCAAGCATTTTATTGGTGGTGTTCCAGTTGGGCTCACCAGGCGAATGAAAGAGAAAAAACATGTTGAAACTCGTACTTCCAACACAGGCTCTTATGGGAGAAGTGCAATTCAATGTGTTCATTTTCACTATATGAGCTGAAAATCTATAATTTCTTTGAAAATAAAGTTGTAAATAATAGTTCATTATCTACAGATTACAATAGTACGTTGAAAAATAATGATCACCAGTGAAATTTTTGAAAAAACTTCACGTATGAGATGAAAAAATTACGTTTCCTGTATATAACATACACTTCCAGGACCGTGCTACTTGATCAATAGTGATGGATAATTTTTCTATTTTTTATATTTTGGGGTGTCTAAATGGTTAAAAGTATGTTATAACTTACTATTAACTATTTTCATTGCAATTTTGTCCATTATTAAAGTAAAATTTTAATGCACCCTAAAAGGCCCCTCATAGATACGGCCCAGCGCACCGGAGCCACCTTAAAAAAGAAAACGCACAAGCTTCTATTTGGGTAAGTACTTTAAATATTGTAAAACTGAAAAAAAAACAAGAAACAGTTAACCGCAACTATTGCTATACAAAATGATATAATCTGTAAGTCTTGCTGTGAATGTGGTAGAGTTATGAGAAAAGATGAAATATATTCAATTTAAAAAAAAATTTACCAGGAAATATTAATAAGATTATATAAATCAATGTTGGTAATTGCTGAACAAAATGATTTTAAAAATATTTTGTTACAGAATCAAGCGAATTTTATCAATTTAAATTATTGATGAAATAACGTTACATAAAACGATTTACTTTTTGTATATCGACAATTATAAAAATACTGCACCTATATTTTAATATAAAAAGTGACTGCCCGTTTATTGGCACTTATCTTCCATTAAAAACTAAATGTTTTGCTTTATTCTGTTACGATCGAATAATCCACTGATTTGAGAATTACTTTATTCCATTTTTTATGACACTGTTTAATTTTATACCGAATTCAAATTGATTTTACTATGTGATTTTTCGTAAAATGTTACACTTATTAATAAAAGGCATCTTTTTGAGATGTTAACCTTTAAATAAATTATTCCGAGCAGACACGTTTTTAAAAAAATAATGAGAGAAGTATGACCAATATATGACTTGTGAAACCACATTTTCAATTACATGAGATTTTAGCATGAGATCTCAGGTGAGATCGCATTGCGAGTGAGTTTGCAATTTTACCGAAGAATTCATGGAGGAATCGTTTCAAGATGTTTATACCATTGAAAAACCAGACAGCATCAAGGGCAAAAAAAGCGAACGGCCTTTTATCTCTCCGAAAATCGCTTCGTGATCGCGCGCATCTTCAATTATACTTATCCCCCTCGCTCTCGTTTTGCCGCGCCAGCTTCAATAAATCGCGGCCGTAAGTGCCGTGAAATTCTAGGCGAAAGAGCCCAGCCCTGCGTGCCAGTTCTCTCTCACTCCTTCTCTCATCTTTCTCTCGGTCCACGCCCGTGCATTTCGCGGGCGATATTTATGCGAGTTCGCCACCTCGCGGCCCGCTAATGATTCCGCAATTTCGTGGAAGTGCGTGCGCACTGACGAAACAATTATAGGGTCCGCAGGGCGAGAATCTCTTCGCGTGTGCAATCGGCAAGATCGAGAGAATCCTGAGCAAATATTATTAGCGGTTATTTATGTGTCGATCGATCGGTGCAAGAGAGGGCGCTTGGAAATTCGTCGAGAGGCTGAGTGCTGTGCAGATGTGTTTTTTTTTCTCGCGTACAGGCAACGTGATTTATTAATCGCGAGTCCGTCAGTTCGGGTATTATTTGTTTTCAATTATGAGGCAGAACGTAGAATGTTGCAGTGCAGCTTTTTGCGCGCATTATCAGTGTAATTGTGAAATTTCATCGATGTTTTTGTTTGGCCGTTTTACTGCGGGCTTTTATCGTAATTGCGTGTAACTTGCAGTTTATTTGCAAAAAATATTTAAACAAAAATTTAATTCTGGGTTTTCTAATCTTCGGGAAATTTATGATTACTATATATTATTATTTATATTTTTCGGCATTCAATGTTTTGTATAAAATAAAATGAATATGAGAGCTGTAAATGTTCTGTGACCGGTAATTCAAAAAGTTAGAACAAAATATAGGACTTCCTTTGAAGAGCTCAAAAATTTTGAAATGTTATCGTTTAGTTTTAAATATTCAAGAAACTTCGATAAAATATTTAAAATCTATTTTGGATATAGCAGCTAATACATTTCATGTCCCCTTAACGTATTTCAACGCACAGTTACAGAGTTAATGCTTTGTGTGGAATTTTCGGCAATCGGTAACATTAATCAACTCAAGTTTCTATACATCCATGTATCCATTCATTATTGAATACCAGAAGCAATATAACCGAACATTCCTAGTATTGCAGTTGCTCATAGCACAACGACGAATACGAAGAAGCTTTATGCTACGAAATGTTATTATATAAAAACAATTTGTACAATCTAATGAAAAAAATTAAATGATTGCATGAGAATTAAAAACCGGTGCTAGCTGCTTTAGGAGAATGCTTTCTGAAAGAGAATTCATAAATGACATCAAATAATTTTTTTGAGTGTATATTTTAATATAAAATTACGTTCTTTCTGCATATCTGATTTTCCACTCCACTCTAGGCCTCTCTAATAGAAACATTACACCAAAGAACAGGTACCTAATGTAGATTTATTACATAATATCATCACGTTATGATATATGAGGAAATCCACGGAACCTTTAACTGTTTTGATACTTTTTTTGTTAACGTAATTTATTGCTGCTATTAACGGAGCGTTCATAGCACATAAAGGAGACAAGGTGTAAAATCTTCAATTTTTACGTAGGAACTCGATTTTTGCTTTTATTTTGCATTTTTCAAATACTTAATAGTATCGGATCAACTATACAATTGAACTTGCATAACTTCAAAATAAACTCCATATACCTGCCAAAGATGAACTTGATATCTCTGTCCAGTTTCGAGTTATGCTGCTAACAAATGTATAACACACACACACACACACACACACACACACACACACACACACACACACACACACACACACACACACACACACACACACCCACACACACACACACACA
>JAPYZP010000139.1:4639-43664 GCA_030522985.1 Torymus sinensis | reverse complement strand
CCCCGATGATGTGCTTCTTGACTAATGTTTCGGAGCTGAATTTCCGACTGATGAAATCTTGACTAATTTACTTTGCTATCCTTACATCGCACATTTGCATATTATAATTCCAATTACAAATTTATTGAAAGTTTGAACAACGTTTGTATATACATATATATTTTATTAAATTACTGCAAAAATAATCATACAATAAAATCCAGAAATGTAAATATTATATATAAACATTAAAAAAAAATAAAATAACGAGTAAAAAGTCTTTATTTACCCTGTCAGTCAAGTATAAAGCAATTTATTTGCGTATTTAAAAACCGCGGAATCTTAATAAACACGCAAAATCAACGAAGCCGGATCAACGAAGCCGGAAAATTGCCTCCGACAAAAGACATATATTTTGAAACTTATTTGTCACGTCCATTCGTGTCGCTTCCAATTTATCAGCCGCGTTCAATTAAGCGCGAAATCAATATTGTTTTTGGCAAACATCGCGGGCACCGCACAAGCCGACGTTTGAGCTCCCGCGAGACATCCAAAACTCGCGCTTTTTCCAAAGTGCAGTCGCAAACTCGCGAGCGAGTTCGCAACTGACGGGCTGCAGAACGCGCGGAAGGAAGTTGTCATCTCTCTCTTTGCCTCCGCCCGTAAACGAGCCGCTAAGTTTGCGAGCGAATCCGAAAACTGTCAGCGCGTGGGCGCACGCCACCGTGTGCGCCGCGAATACACTGCTATGCTTAATTTGCGAGGAAGAGGAGGCGGAAGAAAGAGAAAGAGAGAGAGGGAGAGGTTTTGTCTAGTGGGTACAGGATGCGTGCACGCAGTTGTGTGTGAGTAAATATGAAATGGGTAACTGACTCAAGATTTCGATACTTAACCATTTGTTTCGGTCATTATTCATTTTTACAGCAAAAACAATAAAAATGTATTGCCACCTCCGTATCAAAATATTCGGTTGAATAAAAGTTTGGAAAGCCTATGTAATCCGAAATATAAGTATCTTCAAGTTTTTTTAAAACTTTTTCTGCACATAAAGCCTTAAAATTAGGAATTGTTTCATTACATAAGTTTTCCGAAATTTAGGTATACCTTATTAATGCGTTAACGAATAGTTTTTAAAACATTTAATTTTACTAGATATTTTAATAATTTTGTCCAAATTGTGGCATGTTCGACTATTGGGAAGTTTACCTTAAGTATATGAACAACTCAGCCGAGTAATTTTTATCAATAGTGACGAGAGCTGTTCAAGTTTTTTAATGCGTCATAAAAAGTTTCAAAGAATTATTGGCTTGTTTATTTTGAGCGACAGTTTAATAGTCATGTTGACATTGTTTTTTGGTTTCAGAAAAAGTAATGATTTTGCACACCATAGTTCGTTTCTGAATGTAATTGTAAATTATCGTTAAATATATTCATATATTTTTAACTTTCAAATTATTAGAAATAGTTAGAAGAAACTAATTAAGTATTAATCGTGGTTATTTTTAGACTAAAAAATCGACGTTTTTTTTGTTTATCAATAACCAAAATAAAAAAATTTAATCACTGAAATTTCATGAAGATTTAGAGTTGCTATCTATTGATGAGAATTGTTTAATAATCTTTTTTTAAATTGTAATTTTACAAGAACGATTCTATGTATAAGTTTGACATTTAGAGAGGATGTTGCACACGATAAACAGAATACGTGTGTGAAATTTCATAAGGATTCGGCAACATGTTCTTGAGATGTTTAAAATAAAAAACCTCTGACAAATCATTAACGCGTGACGAGAAAATTTCATGATCTATTAGACCAATATTGATCGGATAGGACTTATTCTTTTTATTTTTGACTACGCAGTTTGAGCAAATTTTCAATTTATTTATAGCGATTTCGATTTCCAAACATTTTATTTTTCTATTTTTGTAATACTTTGAAGTCAATATTGTTTAATGTACTAGAAGCAGCATAAAGTTTTCTACATTAATATCTTACTATCAAAAATAAAGAGATACCGTGATACAATTTTATATAGTTTATGTACTCTCTAAATGTAAAATAGTGCAAAAATCACTATTCTGTAGTCTGTAGTCTCTTATGGTAGTGAAATTTCACTAATTAAAAAAGTTAATATACACTACTGAAATAGTGAATGCTCACTATTACGGAGTGAATATTCACTATTTCGGAAGTGACCTACTTATCACTACAGAATAGTGATTTTTTCACTATTTTACATTTAAAAAGTAGAAATGTATAACTTGTCAATAATAATTTTACAACCAATCTCCTTAGACAAAATTTTGCTGTAAGAACATTAATTATATTGGGATTAAAAATGAAGTATAATAATATAAGGTATCATAAAATTAAGTATCAGGAAGCAACGCGTAAATGACTTACATTATATTTTTGTATAATAAACGCACATGGGTTCAAAAAACTGTAAATGATTAACGGTAAGAGCTATTTAAAATTTCTTATCAACTTTCACATTTTTTTATGTTATACATTTCAATGTTAAAAATTCAAATAAACTATTAATTAATTGCTTAAAATAATGAGTAACTGAAATGAATTCACTTTTCTTGATATTATCAAATAGATAATGTTATACCTCGTGTACTGGATAACTCAAGCGAAATGGAGTGAAACGAGAGCAATAGCTTATATACGAAACGAGTAAGCACGCGTGTCTCAGCTGCGGCTGAATGTAAAAACAAATAGCTGCTCTCGACGACAAGTAGACGTCTTTTTGTAAACTACCGTGCGACATTCTCCAACCCTCTTTATACACAAGCGAGGTATATAAGCGTCTGTTTACGTACCGGACGACACGTCGTTATATTAAATCGGCCCTCAACCTACGTCAATTTGCACATTTTTATACGTCTTGTTGAGGAGAGCGTGAAAATCCTATTTTTGTCAGATCGGACAAAGAAGCTGCTTTTCTCTACCGCTTGCTTTACGTTGAATCGCTGCTTACGATGTGAGTGATGTTTAATTACCGTGATCATAATTAAAATTGAAAAACAATCACCACAAAATAATTTGATAATTACAAGAATTGCTGAATAATGTTCAAAAATGTACTTAATGTTAAATACTAATTTCTTTTTAAAATACTTATTTTAAAGAGATTTATTTCAGTACATCATAGAATACCAATTGATATGGATTTTGCTTTGCTTCCATGACTTATTCTTAGAATAACCTTTCTTAAAATAATTTTCAATTGATAAAAATACTATATTTAACTTTTTTTATTTAAAAAGGATAAAGAATTTAAGCACTATTAATAAGATAAATTCCCATTATTATAATATCGAATTGCTAAAAAAAGTTGACTTTGTTACACTTATTTGACTAAGTGTAAGCTACAGCCATGACGATAGAACCATATTTTTATTATTATATATAATACATATTAGTCAAATAAGTAGAACAAAACCAATTTTTTTAGCAATTCCATTATGATGGGAAGATAGCCTATTAATAGTGCTTAAATACTTTCTCCTTTTTAGATTACAAAATAAGTCACCATGTGCTGAAATTAAAATCAATTTTTTAAAAACATAAATTATGTAAATAACAATATTAATAATTCACTGCAAAACTGCCTTGTTAATAAAAATGCTATCATTGTAATTATAGCTTTATTTTTGGAAATAAAATATTTTTATGTAATGTCTGAAAATTTAATTATTTTTTGGAACAACATGCGCCATCTATTTACCATACTGAGTACTTTATTGTAAGTTACCGACAGTAGTTTTTGTACAACGTCTGAGTATAAGATGCGTCTCTATTTCAGTTCGCCGGAAGTCAAGCGGTCCCTACTTTGCCATCTATAGGTAACACACCAACACCTTCCATTTGAAATGTAGACTGTATGGTATTTATTAACAGGGAAAAATTGATTGCTTCGCTGCGTTGCTAAATTGTTGAAGGGGACAGAAGAGAGCAGCACTCACAGTTCAAATATTTATTCATCCATTTTCCATTAATAAAAAGGTCATGGCGATAACTCTAGAATTGAAGCGTAACAGCATTGTTAGATTTTCTTTTAGTTTGTAGTAGGCTACATTTTAATAAGAAAAAAATTCAGATGCACAAGTCATGTCCAGTATTGTCAAATATTTAAAAAAATATATATGCATACCTATATGTAAATAAATTGTTTACATCATCCAAATAATATAAAATTCAAATATAAAACATAATATAATTAAATAAAATTAATTTTAAATATTTTGTCAAGTCTAAAGCTATTTCCTTTATTGTAGTTATTTTTTATTATTATTAAAATTTCTTTGAAAGCTTACTAGAGTAAACTGAAGAAATAGTGAGCGTAGAATCGATGAGGGAAGTGCTTTTAAGAGATTATTGAGGATAAGAAATATCTACAATACGAGCCATAAGTAAAATCTGCTAGATATCATTTCTTAGTGTCAAAAAGTACAGTAGTAGATAGAGTAAAATTACTTATTTCATGGATCGAAGAACGGTTTGGGCTCAATGATTTCATGGATCGAAGAACGGTTTGGGCTCAATGCCATCTATTTTTGCTGATGTTTAAAAGGATTATTCAAGAGTGAAGAATCTGACAATATATTAGTTGATATTAAATAAAAATTACGTAACTCAATGTTCCTAGAGCTTTTTTATTTTAATTTTCAAACAACGTCAGTAACAAGTAATATTTCAATCAAACATATTGTCTTCTTTTTTATATTATTAGCAATATTTAAAATAGCTTCTACATTAATTCATCTATACAAATCTAAATATTATTATATCAATCAATATTTAAAATAGCTTCTACATTAATTCATCTATACAAATCTAAATATTATTATATCAATTACTTTTCAAATACAATACACAAGATAATTATGCTACGAAAAAATCGCAATAGGTTTATTTATGTCGAAACTAAATTTCCGCATGTCTTACAGCATTATATAGGTGAGTCTAAAGCCCCGCATACAAGCGTCTTTTACTGCTCGAATTAATCATCATGCGCAATCTTCGCTGGCCCATTTGCGCTGGTCCGGCGAAATCTCCAATTTATCCTTCGGAGCGGATATAAGCGCGGCAACGCACTCGGAAGCATCGTGTATATAGGGCAAGGACCTTTTCACGACTCGACCGCCGCCGCCGCTACCGCCGCCACCACCGGCCGCCCCGTCTCCGCGTTTACTTTTGTCGTTCAATACCTTAACTACCCCGCTCTCCACTTTAAATCTCCTCTCCCTCCCCCTCTCTTTCTCCTTTTCCGCTCACTATATACCTTACACCCTCCCCCCAGCAAGTGCGGCACTCTCGTACTTTCGGCGCGGCGCAACGCTCCTTTTTTCGCTAGACCGAACAATCTCGACGAATATATCAAGATTATCGGGGCGGCGCTAAACTGCAAACACTTTTAATGTATGGGCCGAAGATTAAAGTTACTCGGCCGCGCAATTAAGTGGAGTTTCTACGGCTCGCGTCGCCGTGCAGTTACTCGCAGTTCGCCGTTATTATCGATATTGCAGATATGCTCCCGCTCCCGAGCTCTCGCTTGCGGTTATATTAACTCGAGTTTGCATAGTTCGATGTTTATGCGCGCGCTTGAACAAATAAATGGAGTATGTTGTATTGGGTATATGGGCCGCGTCGATAGCTATAAGCATGCGCCCGTCAGAAAATGCGCATCGGAATAATATCGCGGGCTCTTCATAAATTTAATGTATAAAGGATTCGTAGTGTTATTTTCATAATGAACTTGGGGATTGCGTCCCGTTACTTGTTAGGGATTTTTCAATCTCCTTTTTTATGGCCTCGCCCATTACTTTTAATTGGCTATTAACCGGCGAGATCACTCTACATATTTAATTAAATCCACACGAGCGATTTTTATTTGACGCAACATGGAATAAATTCCGCTGCTTTAAGTTCAAGCTTTTATAAAAATAGCAACAAAATTATGGATGTAAAAACTAGGCGTCCCTTTTTCACGTAAATTTTCATCAATAAATCACAACATTAAAGAGCATCAGCTATACGTTTCATTAGCCAAGTCTCGCAAGGGCCCATCCCTTCGTGCTGTTGACAGTTTCGATCAGCGTCGAGCAGCCGCGACCGAGCGTATAAAAGTGCCGGCGCGCGGCCGAAAAGAAAAACGAAACGAATCGGTAAAACAATTTTTCAATTTTCGCAATATTAAAAAACTGCCACGAGTGATAGTCTAGGTATTTAAAAGCCTTCGTGGACGAATGCAAAACGAATTGAAACAATCAGTGGAAATCCGATCAGGCGAAATCGCTCTCTAAAAATGCAGAGGCAGAGGAGAGAGAGAAAAAGAGAAATATAGTTCCTTGCAGTCGCATACGTTTCATGAAAGTCAAAACTAGACGCAGTGATTGCCGCGCGCTGCGCCGTTGATGTGCAGAACAGGGTATACGTAAGCGCATACGGGCTACCAGATGAAAAAGAAATTGGTAGCTCATGGATAGATGGATTTTCTATTGTATGCTAACGAAATCATTCTTTTTTATTTTTCAGATAGAAAGTACGAACAAATATTTTTAAAAGTTTAATTTGCTTTAAAATGTTTATATTGTTATCTGTATAAATGAAAAATTCTCAAAGTTTGAGAGTGTTTTACTTTTAATTGTATTTTTTAAGGTTTAAAAATTGAAAATAAAGGTTATGGAACAAGTTTATAGACTCTATGAAAATAGAATATAAGCTGATAGCACATCTCCTATTGAGTTGAGAGCTTGCGGGTTTATATAAATTATTTGAAATTCCAACTAGATTCAAAAGGTAGGAATTCAATCAAATCCAAAATCCAATTAGAGTTTATAGTATCTGAATGATTTTTGAAATCCACATAGCAATATACGGGTGACTTTTATAAAATTTATTTTCTAATGCAATTTATTTTCTCTCTTCCCGTTCAATATCTGTAAAGAATCACATTTTTGTACATTTCGAGGCATATCATATTAATAAACCAAGCGCACGAGATAAGCGATATAGACAGGCGGTGGGTCAGGCGAAGTGAGGAAATGAGCGAGCGAGTGAGGGAGAGAGAGAGAGAGGCAGCTATAGACACGGGTAGGCCGCATCATCATGGAACTATCACCGTGCGTGCGCTTGCATGTGCAGGACGGGGTGCAGCGCGCATCAGGCTGTAGCTCAATCGCGTTTAGGTGCGCTCTCACTCTCTCCTATCATTCCTCTGCACCACTTCGACCTCTCTTTATACCGAGCGTCCGTGCAGTGGTGCACTGACCCCTAAAGCGATCAGCCTTCTCGTATGTCTGTATGCACGTGCAGAGAGACCGTGTTGTTTGCTCTCTCTCGCTCACTCTCTCTCTCTCTTTCTCTCTCTCTCTCTCTCTCTCTCTCTGCCTCTCTCTCTCTCTTACGTATACACACCCGGGTCGCGCATTCAAAGCGTAGACGCGGGTGGGCGGGCGTATCGCTGCGGCCTCGCGGGCTCGTATACATTTCAAAGCATAAATCTGACAGCCGTAGGAATCTATGAACAAAAGTGGAGCCACTTACGTGCGCGTAAAGCGGAATTTACGGCGGGGCCGCGCGGAAATATAAATGCCTTGCATATCGTAAATTTTCACCCCCAAGGAAGAGAGAAAAGGGAGCCCGAAGAGAGTAGGTGTGTTGAGCGGAGAGCGGCGCGCACACAAAGGGACGTCGCGAAACCAGGCGTGCGTAAGTATTATACCGCTGCCGCGAGAGAGAAATAGCAGGGGAGAGAGAAGAGAGATATCATGTGGTGGGAAATAGTGTATGATTGCGCCGCGTCAACGGTGATGTGCGGTGTATTGATTTCCCCGACGGAAAGCGTCGAGGTGTATGCGTTAACTCTTTCGTATATGGAAAGCGGAGACTTGTTCCGTTATTGTATTTAAATGAAGAAATAGAACGGTCGGTTGGATACATTATGAAAGGATATGCCTGGTTGTTAAATTTAATCAAGATATACTGATATTAAATTTAATACTAATAGTAAATATATTATATTAATTATTATTTAATACTTATATTATAAATACGGAATCAATGGTGGAAATTGATTTCATTTCTTAACTAGAAAATGGCTGGCCAGACTGGAAATGTCGAGAAAATGGGGACAGTTTGTTTTGATATAGATGAAACGCTTTTCTGATCATTCTCGAATATTTATCTGTATGAAAAATGGCGTTCAATCGGAACCAACTATTTTTTAGCTTCTTTCAAGCTAATGGAACTAGCAAAGATATGACACCATCATGCCATTTTTATAGTATTAAGAAAAAACTCAGTAATAGGACATTTATTATGGCGAGAGAGAGATAAAATCAGGTGGCAAAATTAATATTTTTATAAATATCTTCTGAAACAGTATGTAAACGAAAGTGGTTACCACTATTTTTACTGTTAACGTCGTGATAAAATATCTGTTGCAAGTAAATATTTTTAAGTACAAGAGCAAATCACTACAGGAATTCAGTTAAAAAATGTTGATGTTATGGTCATTCCATTAAACGGGAGAGGATGATCGCAAAAAATATTTCACTACGATCTAGAAACTAGCCAATTTTATGTCCATTTATTGATTTCTTATCCATTTTCGATAATTATTTCTGCCAGGGATAAAGGAACTACATTATAAATTCCCATTATAATATTTATGATATACATTTTTCCCTATATTATATTTGTCCAGACGAAATTAATATTCTTAATTATATTAATGTTTGACTTTGGACTTGAATATAATAATTGTGAATATGCAATGATAAAATTCCAAAGTATTTAATTATATTTTCCAATGTAATTTCTGACTCTTGTAATATCCATGACGACAGCCGCTGTTGATATTTAATAAATAAATGAATGTACAGATAGACTAAAACAGTATATATTGAATAAACAATAAAGTTGTCAGGATTAATATAGTTGAAAAAATACAATATATGTTTACGCTTGTTGTGGCAGATGTTTCGATGAGCTCCTAGCACTCAATGAAAACTAACTCACTCATAGCGTACATGAGAATGATTTATCGATTATTGATTAATATACTAACATACTTATATGAAATATGCGGAAGAGTAACGTATAATAAACAATATGAAATAAAATGTGGTAGCCAACTTCATATACATACGAGTTTACGTTTTATAATGGCAATCACGAATAAATGCAATATATTCTCATTTATTTTAATTTTTCCAGTTTTAATTTGATTCAATTGAACTGTCAGTAATTTTGCAAAAACAAATCATAAATATAATTGTATATATGAAGTAATGACACAAGATTTATAATAAGCAAACATAAAATTGTAGAATGACAACTTTATAAAAACATAACTAATAAGAATTGTAGGAGATGAGAATAACGTTTAACGATCTGATAAAAAAATAAGCTTTAAGCTTTTTGCGCGCGAAAGAAATAAACTAGTTGAGGATTAGTAAACTTGAGTCTGATTTATTGACGGCCCTTGTTTAGATTCAATCTCCGTGCCCCTCTAACTATTTCTAATTGTTCTAATTTCTAATCATATCTCTCTGATCCTATCTTCATATATCCGCTCTGTAAACACATCCTTCCTTGACTATCGGATCTAACAAATACATTTCCCTGCCTAGTAAATCAATTAAAGTAATAACTTTATCAAAAAGTTTGAGTACAGAATTTTATATTATTATCGGTCGTTAACTTTTAATAAGATAACTCGGGGTCATTCGGCCACTTCGCTCATTCGGCCATTTTTCTAGTTCGCTATCTTCACTTATCTGAAAGCTTAAATAACCGATGTCGCCAGCTTCCAAATATCAAATATATATACGTTTTGTATAGTTTTTAATTGTTTAAAAATGATCACTACAATGTTATGCAACTTTCTATTACACAATTTCAACAAGTCGAGCGTCTTATAAAGTAAAAAAAGCAAGTATTTCATTTATCGTCGAAATAGAAGCTAAAAAAACCTAATTGAAAGTGATACCTGCAGAAAGGTGAGGCTTTTTCCTTGAAATTAGTATGGAAGCAATATTAAAAATAATTTTTTTTTTTAATTTATAAAAGCCAAAGACTTTCACCTCTATAATTCACCTAATTTGACCAATCTGTAAAGATGATGTGATCCAATAAATATGAGTAGGTGTGAAATTCGTATTACTTTCATGAAGTCATTTATGTGTTTTTTTTCTGAGAAGAAACTTTAAAAATATCATTAGCAATAATCAAAATGAATTTTTCGTTTAGTTTACGAAGACTCCCATATATAGAATTCCAAAATCATTTCTAGAATGCATTATAATGAAAAATGAATTCCTTTATTTCCTTTATACTAAGAATTAGTCATAGGAGTTAATAATTAAAAACATATTACGGTTTTACATATTTAAAAACATAAATTGTATTAATTATTAGAGTTTATGAGTTTTGTTGTACTATCTTTTCAATATTGGCCGAATTAGGTTACGTGTCAGTTAATTTGACCAAAACGCAGATTTTACACTTTTGCACCCAGCAAAGCGAATATGACATTTGGGGTACTCCTAATTTTTTTCTTGGTAGTATATTTAGTATACTTTAAAGTCTTTTTTACAATTCCATCCCAACGCATTTACAGAAGGAGAAAGAAAATATTCCGCTTAAAGTGACCGCCGAATTACCCCAAGTTACCTTATGATGATTATTACCTTTTATGAGAATGAATTGAATATGTACAAGTTTTCTCATATCCCGAAAAATGCTGATATATAACGATTCGTTAAAATTATGTTGAATTAGATAAAAAAAACAGGTTTACAATTAGAGAACTTGAGAAAAACCGGAACAACATGTTGATCAGAGATTGAACCGGCATCTCCTATTTTCTCTTTCAGCAGAGCCATCGATGTCCTACATTCAACCGAACCATAGCTGTTAGGTCAGCATTTTATACACTTTTGTTAGAAGTTCAAAGAACTTTAATTATGTCCACTGTTTATCTTATCATAACATTTTTCTAGTGCTTTATTTACATAAATAGTTTATAGAAACACATAATTCACATAATACATTGCAGCCATCAAAGTCATACTACAAATTGTTATACTATATAAAATTTATGGTACTATTTGAAGATAAATCTATATTGTAAAATTTAGAAATGAGAACACTTTTAATAATTCTAAAAAAAGGTTTTTTGAGTCTAATTTGCAGAGATGTGATATTTTTATATTGAAAGTTTTTCTTTACAATTGATTACATTCTTTGAAGTTATATGCTAAAAATATCCAAAATCGTCCAAAAAACGAAGCTTTTTGTATTTAAAATCATCGATTTTGGCTACTACATTAGAAGAAAACTTTTTATAAATAAGTTGGGTAAACTAAGTTGTAGAGTTAATTCTTGTTTTACAATAATATATTAGCATTGGAAGTGTCACTTTTTCGTGACGGTGAAACTATAAGGTTGTTTTAAGTAGTAGTGGCCATGCTTTATATATTATGCAAACCCGAAGCTATTACATAAGAAATGGGGTGTTGACAGTTTACATTGTATTAGATCACCAGTTATAAGATGCAAGGTATGAACACATTTTATGAAATTTTAGAAAATATGCAAAGGCTTTAGGTATAGGTTCGAAAAAACGCATCATATGCCTGTGCAGATAACTGAAGTAGTCTTTAGGTATGTCTGTACAGGGCTTTCGTATCTAGTCAGATACGCTAAAGCCAATTTCTACTCGAGATCCTTAATATAACTCTAACCCGTAGAAGGTCTTTAGTCTAACTGTGGATTTGATCCAAGGCAGTGCCTTAGACGATTGTAAAGAACTTCCCTAGTCTAATCAAGACCCGATCTCAACTCGGGATGGGATTTTTAGCTTCATAAGAACCTGCTCCGGCGAGTCTTAATCTAAGAAAGGCCTTATAGAAGGCAGTCCCGTAACCTGATCAAGGACACCTAGTTTTATCAAGAGCTGATTTGGGAGAACTCTCTAATCTGCTGGGGGTTTTATTAATATGAGCTGCCCCTTATTCTAGTCACGGCCTGATCCGGGAGAACTCGATAATTTGATCAAGGTGTGATCCAGAGGACTTTGGTATTTAAACCAGGGCCTGAAAAAACTTTTAAAATGTGAACATTTTTATATACATTTATTGCAAATCAATATAATAACTGTTATTTTTACATAACAATAATTTTAAACCTATCTCACTTTCGTTCAAGTACGAGTAATTTATAATAAAACTTCTCACGTCATTTCTGCATACATAGAGAACTGCAGTTATATGACTGAAATTACATGATTGTGATAGAATATAATTACTCATGGAACTGCACATATCAATATAAAATAAGTGTAGAGTTGAATTCCTATCTGTTCAATTTTTGAAGGTTACTGTCGGAAAATGGCTTCACGAAATTTTCATTGCCTGACTGTAAATAGTCTGAAGCATAGATTAGACGCTAGAAATTTAAACACAAATTTAGAGTTATCAGCTTAAACTGCAAAATGACGAACCTGCAACGTTTATTTGTGGTTATTTGATAAAATTAGAAACCTCAATCAGTACTTTTACCTTTCACTTTTTGTAATAATGGCAAATTTTGTTATCGCTCATTGCATTATTATAGATCATGTTTTGCTCAAATATTTCATTCAATTAATTTATTAAAAAAACAGCGAGGTAAGCGCATTCACGAGCTCGCGCGCGCTCGAAATACTTAATAAAGAAAGCGTTCCGAAGTTATTGGACATTTTTCATGCGCGCGCCGTACAAAATACGGCGTGTCCGCGCGGAAGTGAAAAGCGAGAAAGAGGGAGAGCGAGGACGGTGCGCAGAACAAGAGTGAGATAGAGAGAGAGTGGAGAGAGAGAGAGAGAGAGAGAGAGAGAGAGAGAGAGAGAGAGAGAGAGAGAGAGAGAGAGAGGGAGAGAGAAAATTGGTAGTGGAAGGGAAAAGCCCGTTAACTATATTGTTCGTGGGCTTGCTGCAGCGAAACCACGTACCTGCCGCCAGTGCTGTCGTCTTTCGCAGGAAGGAAGAAGGTCTTTGGGAGATTCTAATAATTTGAAAGGAATGATACAGGGCGCGAGGGGTGGCGGCTGTGCGGGAGTGGGAGGAAGTGAGGGCGAGGGACCTGTACTCGCGCGCAATATACAGGAGACGTGCGCGGAATTTATCGTTTATGGTCGGCGGTATTTCTCTCTTCTGTACACACACTTTGTCCCCCTTACTTTCCTATTCTTTAAGTAAAAAGGCAGTATAAAAGCGGGAGTAAAACGGGAGCGTATCTCTCTTTCTTTCTCCCTTCTCTGCCCGCTTTCTTACATTCGTCGGGAAAATACAAATGTGTATGTATCGCATTCGATTTCTGCATACTAGCGGTATGAGATGTATCTCAGGGCCCATTTGGACTTTAACTACCTTTTGCTTTAGTGCAACTGTTTTGTGGTAATCATCTATATCGGTTAACGGTTTTTTTATCACAGTTTCATACAGAAGTTATTTCCTCAATTTCAGATATCTACTTAAAGTGGATTCAAACAATTGTGATCATGTATAGAACACTGTTTTATCTAATATATTTCCGGTTTGATGCTATAAAATCAAAGTTCACAAAGTTACGCGAAAATTACGAATAGGAATAACAACCACTGGTATAAAATTTATTTTTCTGCATATAAAGTAATTTTAAGACAACTTTAAATTTGTCCGTGTTCATAATTGTATATGAAGTATTCTAAAATCGAGATATTTTATATGTAATTCAGGAGGTAACTAACAGGTAATACTTTTTCAGAATCGCAGAATAACATTAATTTCGTTCTTTGCAGAATGCCGTTTAAGGATTATTTTCTTTCCATTTATTGTTAACTTCTGCCTGCCAATATTATATATAATATGATAATGAATAATTATTGCAATAAATAACTAAATAAGCGTTGTAGAAATTATTTTTGTCAGATGTACTTTCCAAACATCAGGGACAGCATATTATTTATATCTCAGTGAAATAGCATTCAAAAGGACAGCATTTTGAGAAGATACAATATAGGGCTATGGTTGAATAAATCCCTTGAAAGCATGCTTTTATATTATCTTCAGAAATGTAAACAAATTTCAGAGCCAATGTATAAGATCTAACTTATAAAAATATTTTACACGTATTTTTATATTTACTTTTTTTATGTGAAGAAATATTAACATCGCGTACATCAAAATAATATTGACTGTGGTAATAAATTAAAATGTAGTTGATTGAATATTCCAAATTTGACGCAGCATAATTTAGGCACAAATAGAAAGCTTTAATTCCAAATATCAAATAGTATTCAATGATATTGATAATTAACGGTATGGGTTAAAAGCAACTTCCAATATCTTATCGATGCATAATCACCCCCTACACACACACATGCCGACATGTAGATAGCTATATGTGGATTCATTTAAAACAACAATTAACTGGCTGCTTAAATATTGCCAAGTCACCAGCTGTTCCAGCCATTATCACGGTCCAGAGACGGCTGCTCGGCGGCAGCCGCGTATTTAACGTTGACGAATTTCAAATTAACTTATACGGGGAGAGAGGGAAAGCCGGCGTGCATTCGGTTTTAATTAAAGTTTCGGCGCGCGCGAGCGCACGGGCGCCGGCTAAAATTTGTTAATCGAGCGGGAGCGCGCCGGATAGAGGCTCTCTCTCTCTCTCTCGTCTCCCACTCCGAACCGCCATCGCAGCCGCCAGTGCAGGTTGTCGTTGCCAAGCGTAATCATGGCTTTCGAGGACAACGCCGTGGGTATACCTCCGGACGCATCGATTTCCGCGGAAATTACGCCAAAGTACCCCCGCCTCCGCCACTCTGGTCTCCTCCCCCCCTCTCTCAGATTTGGCAAGTGTATTTAGTAGCTGCGCGCAACTCGCGAAACGCGATTCGCGATTTCTGGCGGCGCGCCTGCGAGGAAATAACAATTTTCTCCGCTTTTTACTCGCCCGCCGTCCCGCCTCGCAGTGGCCTGATACCCAATATCTGTGTGAGCCCGCGACTCTGTATGGACTACTCTGGCAAGCGATGAGAGTAGACGCCAGCGTTTTTCGCAAATAGGAAAATGCCGATGCAAGCAGCGCTCGTCCTCGCGATCTTTCATTACCATTAAGCCCGTTTTATCAGTCTCGCGTGTGTCGATAATGGTTATTTCTTGGGGGGGTTTCATTACCAGTATAACGCCCGGCGTTCTCTACGGAATTTGCCCCGAAGAATTATACGGAGGCAAGTAATTGTATACGACACCGTTATGGTGTTGTCGAGGATAAATCATAAAATTAACGAGAAGGCTAATTACGCGCTTTATAGTTAGCGGAAATTTTGCACGCATGAAATACGTTGTTATATACGACATATAAATGCTAAAAACTATACAAAATTGTCAGTTATAAAGAACCCCAAAATGTTTGTTAGCATTTTATACGAATTCCGAGAAAAAGTATCAATTCTAACTTTACAAAAATAAATTTTGCCCTTTGTTATCTTGCACGAGTGTAGTTCGTAAAACTAATTGCTCGCGTCCGATACGAATATTTTCGACGTGCGCGCGATCGAACAACATCATAAATCCACCCAGATGCAGGCGTATCTCGGGGGGAAAAAAAATACGAACGTTGAATCGGAATTCGGCCGCAATGATCACCGATATACCGGCGTAATCACGCGCTCTTGCTCTCTTTTAATCCGCCCTCCCCTTGTCCGGGAATCCCGATCGAAAATAATCGCACTGCGTCGGCCATTTCGGGCCAATCACCGTTTTTCTAGTAGCGGCGCCGATGGACGACTATTTGACTGTGGCGTGCCATTCACCTTTTGGATATATTTGCGCTTGGCCCATCTCGCGAGCCCGCATGATGCTGCTACTGCTGCATGCCGTAACGCGAATTCGATACCTCCATTGTAGTGCGCGCCTGCGCATATACGTCCATTTCGCTAAAAATCAGGATGGTGGATATTTTTTTTCAGCATTATTCAAGAGCGTAGGTATATAGTAATAGCTATAATCACAAGAGAGTATTTCTATACATCAAAATCGAACAGTTCTCAAAGCCAAGTAACGTGTTATTTGTTTGTAATGCGACTTTTTTCGAAAGTATATTTTACAATTTATTAAATATATTTCACTTTCATTTCTCTGTTATCAAGTATAATTGAATTTACAAAATTAAAATATGAATGGGATTTTACATTAACTCTTAATTTAATTATATTTTACCCATCACATATGAAATATATAATAATTATACAAAATATATGAATATCCGTAATACCTACTAGAAATAGTAATACAAGTAAAGTAGAATTTAAAAATCTCCAAACAAAGCCGATATTTTATTGCCTGCGATTTTTAACTTGCAAACTCACGGCTTGCCACGGCCGATCCAAGACCCGCGGGAAAAAATCCCTGAAACTCGGCCGTGCGCAAACGCGCCAGACCAATCCGTGTACACGCGCCGAATTCATTCCGCGCTTATCTGGGGGGTGTAAAGGCACACAGACCGAACCAGCGCCACACGTATGTATATAGCACACAACGGAAAATGGAAGACCGCGGGCGTAGATAGAAGACGAATCGGTTCGCGCGCAAAATGTATGCGCATACGCACGCGCAGGGGTGGGTGTTATAATAATTCGCGTCACTGCGTCCAATTTCAATCTACCTCGGGGGGGAGGAGGGGGGAACGCACGTGGCGAACCATCCGTCCTCGCGCCGCGCTCTTTTCCGTCATATATCGTCGCGCGTCGCGATTTGTAACAGCGAGCGAATTCCGGATAGCGTGGCATCGATTCTGAGCGAGGCGAGCTCTCGTTGTAACGAAGACGTGAATTATGCGCGCCGCGACCTCTTTTCATTCCTTTTTTCGCGGCGGGCCGTGTGCCCGGGTCGTTCTATAAACTTGACTCCCGCGGACTTTACGAGCACTTCATTTCGCGAGCTAATTGCGTCCGTCGGCTGCAATGAATGGCTAAGTCAGATTGGAGATCGTTTATTAATTTTTTTTCGGTGCTTTATTGGATATGCGGATTTATAGCTTGGGAGGGGAAATTTATTGATAAATATATTATACGTCAGATGAGTATGAAAAGTTTCGTAATGTCCGACGTATTAATTTTTGGCTGGAATATTGTACGAAATTGTTTGCATTAATATTTTTCTTCAATTTCTGGAACCAACAGTTTCCTTTTATTTTAGAAAGTTGTCACTTTTTCTGTTTTTTCAAACTTTAAACTTGCAATTGTTTTTATACTACTGGGTTTGCAAAATGTTTTTGTAAAATTGTTTGTCGAGTGGTCACAGAATTTTACCTGATAATATTTTACGTATGTGCATTGATTAATTATATTCGTTACAACTCTAGATATTCAATTCTTTTCATCAACTACATACAGACTTAATGAAATACCGCGAAAAAAAAATTTTATTTCGTGAATACGTATGCCCATCAGCATCAAACGTTTATTCTGTTAGTTTTCATTTCTGATTTAAACCAGTTTCGACGACTGTTATGGAACGGAAGCGGTTATTTATTGATTTGCGAAAAAATATTCAACGGCTGCAATACGAAAGTGTACCCATCAGTTCTGTCTGCGAATCTCGATAGTTTTAAAATAACGGCGAACATTTTATAAGATTTTTTCCGACATCTGTATATTGATCAATAGTGCTGATCCATTAAAAACAGTAACAAAAGCGGATTGTATTTTGCAGCTGTTATTTTTGCGGTAAAATTGATTTCCTCACTGGCCGTGACAGGTATAGCAGAGCCGAGCCTCAGCGAAGGGGCGCATTTGCAGACAGCTCCAAAGCCGGCACTCCAAGTGAGTATATGCACAGAGCAAGCCTAGCGCACGCACTGACGATCCTTCAAACGTTTTCGAGATAGAGAATATATTCATGTACGTATTACGCGTTGTCCGACAGCGCTGTTATGCGTCGGAGCCTATAATCTGTTATTAATCATGCAAAATTCAGTTCATTTTCGGCACAATAAGATTATTATTACCAACTAATATGAAAAAATAAATCGAATGAATGTATTTTCACCTTTTGTATTTAACTGATATCTATATTTTATAGAATTTTGGTATTTTCAGTAAGTATTAGTCAATTACTAATTTATTAGTATAGTATAATAACTGTTCCGGAACAATCGGAATTACGAACGAAGAGACTTCCAAAATCTGAACCACAAATGATTCATCAATTTATTCTTTATTTTATATAACTTTTGCGTAAAATAAAAGTTTCCCGTAACGTTCAACTACTTTATATAATCAATAGCTGAGTCGCTCTTTTCGACCGTAAAAATCAATATATATTTCTAATCAATTCAAGCAATCTAAATCTTATTTTGTTTCATTTTGTATATGCATTGTGCAAGATAAGTTTTATACTATTTCTATCCAGAACAACAACAATATTTATTATTACATAAAATTAGAATATTCTTGACATATTTATAATCTTTATGTAAAGCCTTTTAGTTGTTAAAATATATATCGATTAAAATGCATTTTAAAAGTAATTTGTTGTCTTAGAATAATAAAAGTTTAGGGTTTCGAAATTATGCAAAAGCGGATCTCGACAATAATTAGAGCATAATCACTTTGTGGTGAAAATTTAGAAGTTCATCTGACTATTTTAAGATAAGTGCAGAGGTTTCACTATTATTTTCGAGTTTTCTGATTAGTCAGCAAAGTTAAAATCTTGCACAAGGAGAACGTCCGTAAGTAAACTAGTAAGGCTAAAATGATTCTATGCAAATTTTCTAAAGTGGGTTAACAGTAGAAGAAAAGATACCTTCTATAGCTTTGATAAGCTCTTAAATACAAAAACCGCTGCCAATTCATTAGGACTTAGCGTCCTCAAACTCGAATTAGTAATTATTGATCCTCAATTTTCACATTTTGTAGCATTAGAATGTTATCAAACTTATATTTCTCTTTACAATAATATAATTTATGATAATACAACAGCTTTATATATCACCTTGATCTATGAAAAAGATTTTTGAAAAAATTCTCTTTTATTGTCGGATGGTATCATGATTAAAGATCAAATAGTTTTTATAAAACTATGTAAATACTTAGTTATTTATACCAACATACTTTAGTGGGTTAGTGGAACTCCACCTCAATCAGTGCTTGGATAGATGACCGCGTTTAACTTATGTAACTTCGGCGATTGTCTAGACGATTTTTTGTGCTTAACAAAGTATTGACTAGCTGGGTTGAATCTCTCTTCGGTGTTTAAGGAGGTTCATGTACGAGCCTCTGCGCGGGACGACCCAAAAAGGGTACATACTTCCACATTCGCACCCCCGCAGCCGATGTTCGTAGCGGAGAGAGGATCGCTCGATCAACTGTATTTACCCGAGTCGATCCTTTCCGACTTCGTTAAAAAGAAAAAAGAAAAATTCAGGTTCTGGTTCAGTTTCCCCGTGCTGGCGTCAAATACTGTCTGAAAACGAGTGATAAATGTGTTTTTAATGCTTTAAACGTGATTTATAGGCGTGTAAAAAGAGGTGATAATTTTAATGGCTATATAAATTTATCGTTACATACATAGATGCATGTCGTAAAATAAGTATATGGCCCAGTACAACAGCGCGTTATTGAATTCTGAATATTTCATTGTACTCAGTATGAATGGAACTTTTTAACATTTCCTATATACTATAATTTTATATTTGTAAATGTCATTTCTTCTCGTATCCAACAACTTTGATTTCCGATAATGAACCAGCATATCTCGAACGAAATTGCTGCTAGAATTTTACTTATATTGTCTGAGATACAAAATATAATAAAATTACAGCACGATGCGTAGTAAGATTATATTGGCATTCCATAGACTTGACTTTATGAGCTATACATATAGGTTCGATATTGGATCACTATCCCATATATTGAGGAAAAGTTTTATTTGAATGCAATAAAAGAGGTTATCATCAAAACATAGTTTTCTGTTTACGGAAGAACGTCCACGTGAAAAAATATTCTTTTTCATTTTGAGCCATTGGTTAAAGATATTTGAAATTTATCGACATATTTTTCTGTCAGTATAATTTACGTTTAAATTTTAGCTCGGCCAGGTACTTTTATCAGTTCAAGTGAGCATCGGCTCACAGGTAAAAAGCGCGCAGTTTGCTTTATAAAGTTGGCGTATATATACACGCAAACAGGTTCAAAATATTCGATACATTTCACTCAGCGCATTCTCGCTCGGCTGCCTTTGCGCATTCAGCGCCCGGACGTGCGCACGCACCTGTCGATTCACTGTCAGCCGCGCGCACCACAAAAGAATACGTGAGGCGCAAAAAACCAGATTCCAGCCGAGTAAAGCTCGCGCGTCAGACGCCATGCACGCACTCGCGGCTGCTTTGTGTGTATGTATACGCGCGGGTGCAGGGGTCGCAGTCAATACTAGGCTCCGAGGTAGCGCGGTAGCGGCGACCGGACGATAATGCCCGCGACACGCTGTCCGCCCACTTTCCAAATATCGCCGTCGCGCACCCTGCGTCCACTCGGCCCCCGCGTGCGACCGCTTGTCGAACGTGACTTATATACCTTTCGCGGCGCGAACGCACGCTTACCGGGTTCCCGCGTGAGCCGGAGTTGTACGGCACGCGCGCCCATGTCGAACAGGGCCGGGCGCCCGGCTGCGGCATATGGAGATATCAGCGCTTGACATTAGGGGTCGAGCGATTTGCGCTTTGCTGTGCAGGGCTTTTGTATCGAGTGTTTTTGCCAAAGACGAGGTTTCGTGGATAAAATGATCCTGTGCAACGTATCGAAACGACTACAATTTCCATGAAAAAATATGTTGGATTTCGACCACAGTTTAGTTTATAAAATCTGTCAAAAACTTCTCTTGACCTTTGTAATTTAAATCTAAAGTATGTCAAATTTCAACCTGTTAAGAAATGATCTTTTTCTGGCTTCTATTTAATCAGAATTCGGCTATACCAATGCAAGTCTCATTATTTTCATGGGAGTTGGTTTTAGACACTTGAATGTCTAAAACCCAGTTTTGATTTTTTCAAATTAATACCCCCTTTCCTCCATAAACAGACATTAAGTATAAATTAAACAAATATTATTTTGACATATAATGGTTGTAATAGTTGTTGAAATGCATAATTCTACATATAAAATGCCTAACTAGGTGGCTGCAGTCAAGTGGTATTTGCGATATGAGGATAATTCGCAGAAAGATGCACATAGATATGATAGGTAGCTCAGCTGCGAGAGTATGCATTGTGAAAACGGAAAGTCCCGGGTGCGATCCACCGTGGATGCACGTCATGCCATTACTTTTTTTAGTTTTTATTAGTTTTTTTTTTATTAGCTCTTTGCATTTCTTCTTACTCCTAAGAATAATATACATGATCAAGTTTTCAGTTTAAAAATAAAGAGTAAATTTCTCTCATAGCTTATAGTTTAAAATTATTTGAATTATTTGATGGTTATTATGACTGCATAACTAGATGTCAAATTATACATGTTCTTCAATAATTAATAAAACGCTTCAAACATAATTTAGTTAGTAAGGTTGATATATTTACACTCTTTACCTACTACCAAAGTTGATAAACATAAACGCTATCAGTTTTTAAATAGTTTAATTTAGTAAGATAAAATGTTAAATTACTATCTAAATATTATCAAATATCAACTTTTGCGATAAATCACTTCCATAACATCTATCAATTGCAGCTGCACAAAGAACATAATTATGCTAAACCATCCTGGGCTTTTCGTTATATATATAAATCAGTTGCATTATACATATTTATCTCGACCGAGCTACTTTATGGGATGAAACCGCATCATCGGTATCGATTATAAGTTTGCTGCTACAAAGCGGTCTTCAATTTTCGCGCGATCGAGCTATCTGCGCTCGCACGCGCGCGCACACACCCGCAGAATGCCAAAGTTATCAGCATGACGCGCGTGCTATATGAGGTGAGACGCTTTCGCAGTGGCGTCGTTGACATCTCACCGCTTGAGTTTATATGAGAACATGGGTGTTTGAGATTCTCACCCTTGTGTAGATTAGTTGGAAAGTTTGATATAAGTTTTTTTAGGTGATGGTCGATGTAGTTGAATCAAATTTTACTCAATGATTACACTTAGAGTGACTCGCCCAGAAGATGAACACCCATGACTGGTTTGGACATCGATATTTTTACAATTTTTATAGAAGCATGTCATAGTGAATTTAATAACCTAATTATTAGCTGCTGCAATTTTTTTTCTAAACAACTCAATAATTTTATCGTATTTTTGAAAAACATGTTTTTTGGACATAGTCAGGAATGTTGGGTAATATTGGTACACTAGCAAACAAATTATTTTATTGTTATTTATTTATTATTTTTATATTCTTATTTATTTATTTATTATTATTATTTTGAAGTCGATTGAAGAGTTATAAATACCGTAATAGCGCGGTACAATAACTCAAAAACATTGAATCATTTAACAAAACAATGTGTATACACTGCTATAGAAGTTACATCCGATCTATGAAAGAAAAGATATGTAAACTTGAGAGGGAACGCTAAAGACCAATCATTTTCAGATTTACACTATTGATTATAATCAGAAAATTATCCTCCTGAATCTAAAAGAATCTGCTTATAGTAGAAGTATTGTCTAGAACAGAGGATAGAGGTTACCATCGAGATGGAAGATCATTGGAGAATATGCCGTAACTGCATGAATTTCAAGAAATTTACAATTTTAGATTTCAAGAAATGGTTTTCTTAAAAAGTTGTGCCCATATCAAAAAATTGAAAATGATACTTGTCTGAATAAAAGTGATCTAAAGATTAAGTATTGGGCCATTTTATTAGAAATCGTGTAATCTTATAATATCTTATAGATTGCTTAAACTACATTTTTTTTTCAAATGATTTTGGCCTCAAAAGCCACTAGGTGAAAACCCCCCTTAAAGTCCGTCACATGGCCCTGCGGAGAATTAACATTAGCGACATTTATACGTTGGCTAGCCCCACTCCACCACAAAGATTGCTGGCTTGGACTTGTACGTGGATGTCGTAAACAGAAGATTACGGATCGATACCATGTCAAAGAGATTGACCCATGCATACAGCGGCTCACTAAGAACAGAGACACTTACATCACTTCGGAGGACATCAAGAAGAGATGAGTCGCTGTCTAGCACCAATCGGTCGATGGTGTAGTGCTCAAGCTTTCTAACCAGGTTACCGGCCAATATCAATGGGTGACCGACGAAACATTATTACTCATTGACAGAAACTACATTAACTGACGCAAAATGCGGATTGAAGTGCTCCTAATACGTTCCCGAATGACAGGGGTAGGCACGGCGATGGACTCTGTCGCCCGGGGTGCATGGCAAAAGAAACTAACTATCACGTCCTGCAGGTCTCCCCCCACGTCTATAAAGCAAGGATTGACAGTCACGAGGCAGTACTTTTCTACTCGGGTCTCAACCTCTGACGCTAGGGTTTCTAGGTGCAGAAATAAACCGGACATTGTGGCAAATTCGGGTTGGTGGTCGATACCCAGCAGCAATTAAAGTCTGACAAGATCAGGAAATGTATCAACAACCCTGTTATCGAATCGACTATCAAGTAAAAGACTGTCATCGGCTTCAGATTTTCTAGCATGGGGTACCATCAATAGGAGAGATTTTGTTGTCATCACCGCATACGTTCTCATTATCGCCTATGAGAACAGAACTTTAACAGGCTAACGGCAGCGACTAGATGGCATCGTAAGAAGACTGACTTCCCACTTAGATTGACGCACGTGTTATAATATAACATAAGATTTTGTAAATATTGACTAATAAAGAGTACAAATTTTGTTACAATTTCTAATAATAAGTATGTGTAGAGTACGTACAAAGGGCATTCATTCTCATATAATAAAGATCGGCAGTTAAGATATGGTAATACAATAAGATTTATGATATTTACAATTGTCTTTCACATCGTCTCTCGTCCATATATTTGTAGTTAGTATTATAATCTATTACTTTGTAATGCAATGTAGTCTTTTCGAGAGGAGTAACAAAGCTTGCGAAACGTTGGCTTAAAAGAACATCTATCATAATTTGTCTGATGTCCAACATTTAATTTTCATAATGGTATCTATATCTCCCGTAATAATTCTAAAGCAAATATGGAGAAAGAAAATTAAATGTACTTAAATTATTTGTAAAACTCGAATGGCCTTTCCTTTGAGAAAGCAGTTTGGTTTTTACAACAGCGGATATAATTTAAACATTTTAATGTAAAATATTTGAATTTAAACAAATTTTTTCATAATATTTTTTAAAGTATTAATTGAAAAAACGAGTAAATGATGTTAATGGTCATGAAGCTAACTTTCTTAACTGAGGAGATGATTAATTCTTTGAAATTATAGAATTAAATCTTTCCAAATATACTGTAAAAATCGGTTGAGTGTAATGAACTCTATAAATGTAATTTAATCCGCACGGATGAAAGCTTGAAGAGTGCTTTGAGGATGTAGCTGAAACCGTAAACTACAGAAAAAACGCATAAACCTTGCATACCAGTGGTTTTACTTTCATCTTTCTAAATGTGTGAAACTTTTTCCCTTTAAATTACCTCCGAGATGAATCTAGCTTTTACTTTTTAGAAACATTTTTTCAGCATCGCTACGAATGAAATATTAAAATTAAAAGGACACTATTTATACGTTTTGCACTCGAGAAAATACGTCGCAATATGAAAATATGATGAATTTAATGACAACTGTACAGAAAGATACTTATGTGACGTATGTAATTAATCTTAAAAAACCGGGATATCAAAGGAAATTAATAAGAGGTAAATTGACAAACTGCAAAAGCACACAAGAGAAGGGAAGATCAGTCATTAGAAGAGAAACAGAATCAGTCAATATATTCACATTAATAATTACAAGCATCTTCCGCACTGTTGATGAGATAATCCTACCCGAACTTACCTATTCTTACTAGCTTCTATGACAGGTTAAAATTATAAGTTCTTCAAAATTTATTTCTTCAATACAAAACGCATAAAATTCCTAGCTAAAAAATGACTACAAACTTACATAAAATATTATTCTTCATATACGGAAAGATTTGATAATTTGACATTTTAAGTATTGACTAACACTATATTTTTAATTTTATTAAGCAATTTTTTGAAAATTTTCTTAAGATTATACATGAAAATATTATAAATGAAATTATTATAAATGAAAAAGTATATTTTGTAACATACAAATATACTAAATAAGTTTCCAATGTGACGTATACATATTAGTAGCAGAATTTACTTTAAAAATGATGAACAAATTAACACTATAATATAATAAAGAATATTTTTCTTTACTACAAATCATAAATAGTTATATTGTAAATTATCCTTTCAAATTATATTTTCTAAAAGATATAAGTACTTTTAGAGTTTTAGAGGAGAGAATCTGGATTACTAATGCCATCTTTTAATATAATTAGAAATAAACTATGCTTTTAACTTTTAACTTGTAGATAAGACTTTAATTTGCATGAAAATCAATAGCAAATAAATTTAAATAATACCAATTAGACATAAACTTGCAGCAGTATATTCAGTTCAATCTTCCAAATATTTCTTTTGCCCAAAGTAAATGTATCTAAATATATCTTGGCGTGCCAGCGCACTGACAATGCCGTTGCTCGTTACTTCGCACATCTCTTTCTAGCAGCTGTTGCCAAGGCGTCCGCCGACTATATATAATATATGTATGTACGCGCTTGCATACAGGAGGTTATATACGGCAATATTGTTATACGACACGTCCAGGTAAACTTAAACGCGCCCCTTGCATAATAAAGCGCATACAGTACCATGTGCGCGTGCGCAAGAGTACACACACACACACACACACACGTACACAAACGATATATGCCCGCGAGCCGACTATACCCCATATATTTGGTGCTTGCCAATGCACCCGCACACACGTAATGAGCGACTAAATGCGATGTTTTAGCGGATCAACGCCACTAACGCGCTTTAATGTATAGCGTTGTCACATGCATGTTACATGTGCGTATAATGGCTACAAGATAACAATGCATTCATGGGGTCTTTCAGAAATGCCGCGGACACAAAATCTCATGGAATTTCCAGAATTACACTCTTAAAAATTTGATCCCTAGTTTACACAAAAATTTGTGTCAAATCACCGTTTAAACAAAAATTTTGTGTAAAATCGCGGGTTTACACAAAAATTTGTGTAAAACGGTAGTTTTACACAAGAATTCGTAGACACAAAAAGTGTAAATTAAAAATTTTACACAAAAATTTTAAGAGTGTAGCTTGTTTGAGAAACCAAGTTACATACATCGATTTAATATGTATTTATTTATTATACATTTAATGTATCATAGCCTACAGTTTATTTTTAAACTTACTTCTAGTTAAATTAATTCATGTGATTTATGTAGAATGTTTAATAGTGAAAATTTGATATTGAAAATGAAATACGTCTGAGTAATTGCTGCTTCGTATTTGTAATTGAGATTAAAATTTCTCGTACCATTTTAAAAATACGACATTTCCAACTTTGTTGTTCGATAAACCTTATAGTTTAATATTGATTATACATGTAACAGTTATACAGCTGTAGCAATTAAATCAATATTGGTATTAATAAAGAATAAGTATGGGTATGTTATACATATATATTTACAAATCAAAAGTAAAATATCACTAACATATAAATGCTGTTGACTAAAGAAACATTCACTTCCCTTGAATCTTTTTATTCTTTATTCCATTATATAATTACAGTAATCAAATTTTAAAAATAATAATGAACCACTTATTTATAATTATTATATAAATTTTAATTCATTATGAGACTATAATTGAAGAGAAATATCTTAATATTCTGTGAACGTTAATGATATGTTTATTATTATTATTTAGTATTGGTAAAAATGTTTAGAAGCTATTTATTTATTTGAAAGAAATAAAATAGAAAACAATCAATAAGTTAGAAATATTCGATAAGTTTTTGATACAATTTACTGCACCGAACAGACTATCTGCAGTTACAACATAAGCGAGCGCTATTAACGTATCTATATACTAATGCACATTTCCGAAGATTGACGCTCACGCGTGAGTCCATCCATTCGAGGTACGTATTGTCTATACATCTAAACGCAGGTGAACGATTATTACACACGAGCAGACCTCGTAAAGCATAGACCTTCATTAGTATAATATCATAACCATGCTACTGTCATTATCAATTCCACCCATTCCGTGCATCAGCACACGCGCAATCTTGCAAAACTTATCTGCGCTTTAGTTATAGTTTCGTATGCGATATCGCCATTTAACTGAACAAAGCGCACGCTTGCGGGAGCAAGCGCTTCGTATATATACAACACACGGCAACGGGTCTGCATGCAAGCAACGCTGTAAGCTCTGTGGCTATGCGCTGCTACTATAGCTATACGAGCTGAAGGGTCGGGGTCCGGCCTCTCAAGGATAGCGGTATAAGGGGCCACTTCTCGCTATATCGCCGCGACAGACGCGCGCGTGCAGCTGCAGTCAGGCGGAGAGTGGAGCGTTAACGGCAACGTTGATGCACTTGGACAACGACAGTGTGCGCGCAGAGAGACACCGCGTCTGCACGCGCGGTGCGCCTCCATCCACTTGTTAAGTAATTGTGTTATGTATTGACTTAGTTTCACGCGCTCATAGGGTGGGGGCTGAACAGCCGCAGCCTCGCGATCACGACGAGGACGCTGCTCTTACACTCTTCCTCCCTCCCTCCCCCCCTCTCTCTCTCGCTGAGTTTCTCGACTGCTGGGCTAGGTTGCATATTAATTATCTGGTAATTTCAAGTTTAATGGTTATCGCGCTCGTCAGGTCCCCGCGGAGCCGACGTTGAATATCGGGGAAAAAGGAGCACGGAACGGAGATAGATGGTCGGGGAGGTGGGGTGGAGGGTTCGTCAGTTCCGGAGATACTGTAGATGATAATGTGCGGAAGGTGGCACGGTCTGAGCGAAATTTGACGAGGTGGCGTTTTTGATGCGGTTTGAGAGTTTGGATTCTGACGACCCTCGGTTAACAGAAAAAGAGTTAACATGTGACAGGGGTTTCATTTAAGATCAGAAGTATCGTTTCACTAAAAAAAGAAATCCGAGCAGTATATTATTAGAATTATAAGTCTTGTTATTTAACGATATTTTCTGGGAAAGAAGATAAATTATTTCTCAGAAATCAGTTTAAAAATTTATCTGGAGCTGATTTATAATTATTTAGGGATTCTTGAAACTGCTTTTAAATTTTGAATTCATTTTGTGCTCTTTAAAATAATTTTATATTTTTTTCGTAATTAATGCATGCTGTTAAATTGATAATAAATGCTACACGGATAATATTTTATACAAAGTAAATGAAAAAAGAAAATGTTCATCAAACATAAAACGGTTTAAACGAGGAAAATTTCAATTTTAATCAACGTTTCGAAAATAAAGGATTCATTATTTCGCAGAAAGGATATGGGATATGGGCATCTTTTAATTAAAGCGAAAGGAAAAAGAGCAAATATGTCGCTTTACTATTACAGTTGAATAATTTTGATAGAACAAAAGTCTAATTAAAAGACAAATGGAAGTAATGATGCTGATAATAATAATGGATGTGAAAAGTATTGAAAAAGTTTGAACCGATAAACTTCAATGAAACGGTCGAATGCCTTCAAATATTGAATACCATGATATCCGTATAGGTGAAATATTCAAGTCCCGAATATTGGATGCCGAAACCCTTGATTTTTATTTAGTTTGTTATTTTTATGTAAAAAATGTTATATGAATAAATAGTTAGGGTTGCAAAATTCAGTATAGATTTATTTCATAAAAATATTCGTTATATTACATTGATAGGTATTCACGTATTTTGATGCTTTTATCAAAGTTTGTGAAATATAGTAAATCCAATCATAAAAGATAATTGTCAGTGTTACTAGTTTTAATTAGAACCTTTTAAAACTTTGACTATTAATTAATTAAACATTCAATAATAATAATTAAAAAATATTTGTTGTCCTTTTAACTTTTTTGGGAATGTTAAAATTCATTTTTAACCTTGACGTTACTGTTTTATCAGTTTTAAGAATGGTTAAAAAATGCTAAAAAATTGGAATTTTCCTTTCGCGAAATCCTTTCTCCAAATCCTTCGCTAAATTTAAAATTATTTGGCCAATATAGATTGTCTCGAAAAATTCGATATTTCTACTGTATTTCTAAATTTCTTCTAAAACACACGAATACACAGATACATATAGACGTAGGCGCACACAGCACTCTGTGTTTTGAAAATGCAAATACGCTAGTTCCCATGTAAACACGCCTGATCCTAATACGCGCCTCTCTACGTATATTTCTCTTCTTCGTTATAACAAAGCGCGCGCGCACACCACATAGTCCGCCTATATACATATCTATAATATGCAAATGATCCGTCGGGGCGCGGCTCTCTCTCTCTCTGAGCCTTTGTGTGAGTTTTGCTCTTCGCTAGAAAATATATATTTAATTTGTCGCGGTGGCACGAGCCAGAAAGCCGACTTTTCCACAATAGGGGCCGCCGGGCGAAAGCTGCAAATGCGCGCGCGCACTGTCCGACGGCGTAAAACTGCGAAGCGAGACCGGAATCGTAATTCACCCTTTATGAGCGGATTTCGCTAAATCTTATGTGCCGCTGTTCCCGCTGCCGTTGCAGCCACTGCTGCTGCTGCGGATACTGCTGGGTCCGTACATTTTCGATTGTCCCGTTATAAATGCAGTGAAATAATTATATACACATCTCGCTCGTGGGATGCGCATTATTTTTTTAAGGATTGTGTTGTAATCCATTTTATTGTAGGATTTCACATCATCGTTTATATTGCCAAGCTATGATAATCAATTTCTGTTGAAATGGGTAGGGTCTCATACCACTTCTTTAGCAAAATTCTAATTTCCAAATTAATTATACAAAGGAATTGGATTTACTATAAAAATATTTTATTTTCTCATATATATTTTTATATTATTACCATGAAAATTATGTGCAGACTTACTGGTCAATAATATATTTCTCTCAAGCCTTGAAATATACTTTATATGTTTGTGTAATTAAATAAATACGCTTTAAATGTAGTCTATTATTTTCTCTGTAATAAAAAGGAATAAGTTACCGTTGCGTATGTATGTGTGGCGTGCGTTATGCGAGCGTACGCGCGTGAGTGAGTGTGTGTGTGTGTGTGTGTGTGTGTGTGTGTGTGTGTGTGTGTGTGTGTGTGTGTGTATGTGTGTGTATGTGTGTGCGCGTCTTTATGAATGAAATATATGCAATTATTATAAATACATTTTATCATATATTATACATCTTTTTTACAATCAATTAAAAATTATAAACGACTATAAATTAGTCAATGTTTAACCAACACTTTTATAAGTAAAACAATTGTTTATAACAGTTTATTTATACCAAAGAATTTTTTATTTTTATTGTTAATATGCTTTTTATGGAAACCTTTCTAAATATTTCATTTTCCAGTTCTGATAGATTTTTTCTTGACAGGATATAACCCTGTGTATGTTTGTTCCCAGGACCAGCCATCTTCGGTGTCCTGATAATCACCTTCAGAATGCACATATTCCATTATCACAGATGTATCTGTGGTTGTTTTTCCATAGCAAATATGCATTTTCTAGTAAGAAAAAATTAGTTATACATTATTAGCAATCATTTTGTAATGTCTCAAAGTAGGTATAATATCGTGCGTATTAAATGCTAGCAACTTTAATAATTTTATTCTATATGCATTGGGATTTAAAGTATATTTATTATAATTTAGAATCGATAGAAGATATTCGGCAATTATCAAACAATTGATTTATTTTTAATGAAAAATTATTTTTCAACCTTACCTTACAATATTTCGCATTTTCTTGACTTTGACAATATTCTTTTGGATCATCACAATTTTCAGAAATTCGCACTGTAGAGTGGTATGTCCAGACTCTCTAATTAACGTATATTTAGTATCACCCAAAATTAATTAAATAATTATTACAAAAATGTGTACATCATGCTGTCTATCTTTAAATTTTCAATAAAAATGCTTGTGTATAATTATTCTAATATTTTTTTACTCTATTACCTGTTTTTCGTCCAACAAAATTATTAGAAATAGAATGGTGACAACGGTAACTTTCATTTTAAATATTATATTCAATAAGACCCTCTTACTTATTGTTTCCTACCTAATACGTATATCTTCCGTACATTGATTTCTTTGATGGACACAGAGCAGCCACCTATCGGATAAGAGTAATACTTTATTTAATACACATATTTTACTTAAATAAAACTTATCCTCGATTAAGTTTTGATATTGTTTTATAAATGTTTTAAATTATTTTAACTTTAAATATCTTTATTTCTGAGCAAAGAGTTTTGACTACTACAAATGATATACAAAACTTTTATATTTTATAATAAAATATTTTTAATTATTCGTAGACTATTTGTCAATTTCCACAAGTATCTGAAATAATCATTGCGATATAATATTACATCATCAAATATCAATTTTAAAGTTAGCGGAGGATATGACTTCAATAACGTATTTTAAAACCGTATAAGCTACATGTCAACACTTCTAATAGATAACACTTTGCACGAAAGTGCGTCGCAAAAATCGCTCTCGAGATTAATGCCGAAAAAGAAAAAATCACGTGACATCTGTCAAGCACAGGCGCAATCTTATGTATACACCTATACAACAAAGTCGGAGTTTTTTATCCAAGCCCGCAGTATGTTGCACCCGAGCTTACCCGTATCGCCGGAGCTTATCGTGTATCCGCCACTGCCTCCTGAGCACGTACCCGAATAACCCGCGCGCACACCCGTACCCACATCCACACACATCTACACATACGCACACCCTCACTAACATGTCTAGCTGGAATGTACTCGCATACACGTTTTCGGCCGTATGAACGTGCAAACGCGGCCACACGCACGCGGGTGAAACGACACAAATGGATACATGTCGGCAAGGACACACACACACACAAATCAAAGCGAGTATACATGCGCATCGGGCGAAATGGGTGTGGGTGCAGCGGGGAATTAGCGCATTTCCCGGGATGACTCTCGGAAATCTGGCGAACGACCAGGAGCGCGGCAGACCGACCGGAAGTGCGAAGCGAGTGACTTGCGCGCGGGTCAACCCTCTGGAAAAAATTACACGGGCTTTGATATATACGTGTACGTGTGGGGACATAGTGCTGGCAACTGTGGCTCTTTCAAGCGCTCCGACTTTTGATCACGCTCCCATCGCCCTCCTTTCGGGAATGATTGCCGTGATTGTGCGTCTACCCAATTACCGCGGCGAAGATTCTGATAATTGAGTTGGACGGTGATTTCGTTCGTGATCGAAGTGTATAATTGAATGAAATCCGATGGATGAATAAAGGTTTATGTAATTGCAGTGTTTGATATATATATTTTGCAACAAACGACGTAGAGTCCTATTAAATTGTGTAATATTAAATGATATAAAATCAACCTTATAATTATTAATAAATTACTGTGCATAACAAAGAAATACAAATCTTTAAACATTTTATACCTAGAATATTATAAATAAACATTTATGTAAAACTTGAAAAAAACTTGGAAAGAATCCTGCCAAATGTTCAGAAACAAAATTTTGGGAAGTCTTATTTTGAAACTTACTTACGTGTTGATGTTGGGAAATACAATCTCACAAACTATTAATGAAACTTTATTTTATTTGGAAGAAGCTTCCTGGCGAAATATTTAGCGCTTTCTTATCCATCATGATTTTCAGGATCAAGCGACGGAAGTTTTCGCTTTTCTAGCATCTCCTATCTTTTTCTATCGCATCCATTTTTTAAAATAAGTTTTGGAATTTTTATGTTTAGCACTTAACTTTTTTGCTATTTCGATTTTTTAGTCGAATGAGCAAATTTTATGTTGAAAGCCATTTTTATAATTTTATTTTAGTGTAGTTAAATATATAATAATCTCTATTTTTATATTTTAATTAAAAATTATTTAAAAGTTACAAACTAAAGGTAAAAATTCTAAGTAGTATTGATGTATACTTTTAAGATAATATAATTTTGACTATTGACTTGTATACTGAAATATCAATAATGTTTACCTTCAATATTATTTCAATGTGAAAACATTTTCATGACTTTTCATAGTATATACTCTAGTCAAATATTAACTATACAAACTTTTTGATCTCGGTAAATGTATTGATATAATTTATGTATCATCGCATTGGAGGAAAAAGGGGTTATTTTTGCAACGAATATGAAAATCAAACAAAACGTTATTTCCAGTTAGCGTCAAAGAAACAACTCGTTCGGAGACAATTTTTTATGCAAATTTATGTTGGCAACTCTAAAGATACATAATAAACGGAAATAGTTTTTTATCTACTATCTATAATGTACGATTTATAATACCAGCTACATTCAACGCGCTTCGCGCGTATTATTCGTTTTTTATTTTATTTATTTTTATTTATCTGAGATTATGAATATGATAAAGTTAGTTTCAATTTAAAAGTTTGTTTCAATCAATTCAAACCGAACGATAATAACATAAATTTGATGAATAAAATAATAAAATTTTTCTTATACTATTTCAATTATTCAGTTTTAATTACTTAAACTCAAGAATTCAATCTCGAAAATTCAAACATATAAGATTTTCGTGCTTATTCTATATAGACCAATCAAATGAGTCTACAATAATCAATCAAAACCGTCTTATTGTGATGACAGATTTCATCCATCACTTTTTTAAGAGAGGATTAACATAATTATAAACGGATAAAGAAGATTAACATAAATTATAGTTTTGTAAATTGATATGTAGACTATGTTTTTTATAATAAGACATGAACTAACTTTAAAACTAATTAACTTATTCATACTTTTGTTTTATATATTACTGAAAATGACATTTTATTCATAGACGATTGTCAGAATTTTTATTAAAAATGCTGGCCACTCTCCGTTGCTTATTTTCCAATATTATTCGAGCGTTGAATCTTTTCTTCTTCCACTTCTTTCATTTCGTGTTATCTCTATTTTCAATTCTGGTTTTTTTTTCTCTTCTCTTCAGCCTCCATCGGCTGCACGTGCGTTACTCGGTAGACGAGTAGCCCGACTGTGGTTTCGGGGAAGTACATTGTCATTTCGACTCGCCGAATAGCTCTTTTCAAACGCAGAGAACGCGATGGCACGATGGGAAGAGCCAGTCTCGCGCACGGATGGCCACGCGCGGATAGAACAGCTCACAGCTATGCGACGTTCGATCTTACCCATTATGATAGAACGAGAACCTGTTATAGTAAGAGCTGCTTGAGTAGCACACATTAGTTGTTAATTTATTTCGAAAAGTGCAGGTTGGTATTAAAAAGAATATAGTTGGTTGAATGGTGGTTCCTAAGCGAGAAGGAGAATACTATCAAATTCTAAAATTTGATTTTCCATTCTGAGGAAGGTCGGTAACTGCATTGGTTCTCGGCCTTTGCAAGGTGTGAATACTTATTTGTATAAATGATCTTTGGTGGAAATAAACTAACTTTCATGGTTCACGGAGGCATTTCTATACTTAAGACTAACATCGAAATTTAATTAAAACTATTTAAAATTTTAAAGCATCTATAATATAATATTTTCACATGTATACAATAGTTATTCTCCGTCGATAATAGCAAGTTAATCATGGTGTAACGTTTTTAATTTAAAAATTAAAATATAGTTCGCTAACCATTGCCATTTTTGACATTTTTCATCATGTTTATAATTATCGCAGTAAAGCCTAATCTTTATAAGAAATAAATTTAAACGGAATGTTTTACAGCGGTACAAAAAAGTGAATCGAGCAAAAAATCTAACAGCATTGAAACAATGTCCAGCGTTATTTATGATTTGAAAGTTTGTTTTAGGAAACAAATTTATTTCTATATAAAACATTTTTACTGGTTTAGTTCTCAAATTTTTTGAAAGTTTAGTTTCATACCAAAACTTAGTGACCTATTTTCCTGAAGCTTTCAAGCGTGACTTGGGTAACAAAAACAAACTTTCATATAGAGTTCAGTTGATATCTTAACTAGTTTACGAACAGTGATGAAATACGAATGCAAACGTAGGCGCTATGCAAAGACAAACTCTCCTGCGTATGTGTTCTCTCTAAATTAAAATTATGAAATGCATTTGGTGTTAATATATGCAAGTAATTTTATTGATTTAAAAGTAAAATTCATCTGAAAAATATTATACTTCTTCGAAGAACAATAAACTTTTCATTGGTAATTCATTTTATTGGAAATTTAAATATTGCATTCTTTTAGTTATCACTAAAAATTGTATTCTTGAAAAGCTTTTATATTTTATATATATATCTATATATATAGGATAAATAGTATAAAAGTCGATCAAAGCCAGCTTTCTTTCTTTATATTCTCTTTGTAAGCTTTAATCAACTAAAACTGTTCAATTCCATTAAATTAATTAAATTAATTAGGATTTCAGTTTTAACAGGCGTTTACGTACCAATTATAAATTTAATTAAAATAAAATATAATTTAAAATTTGAAGCACAAAAGGGTAAACCTTTTGAATTGTAATAATCTTTTGTGATTTATATATTTTTGCCATTTACGATTAACATTCTTTTTCACAAATAGTTCTTACACGAACGCTCTTCCGAAAATAAGGTATTTTCGTGTCGAACGTAGATAAACATTCGAGTCGCGCAACCGGAAATCGATAAACGCATTAGCTTGGTTTCAATCACTTGGGCGCAAAAAATCATTCTCGATGCAATAAGACATCCACGAAATCCCGGAAAACGGGCAGAAAAAATTCACTAACGGAGAAAAACGAGGAGAGCGAGAGAGTCGGGGAGAGGCCTAAGCCTCTACTGCGCGAGAAAACGAAACCAGATGCAGCTGTGCCCACGTATAGCAGCCCGAGCCATTGGAAAAGAGAGCGAGAGAGGAGGGAGCAGGAGAGGGAAGAGAGGAAAACCGGGTTAATGGCCAATACAGCGCGTCGATGCAGCATTGCTCTCGTGCGCCTACATACAAAGGGAGGCGCGAGAGCGAAATTAGAGGCTGCGAATCTGGCGCACTTCGGTGAAAAAAAAGAGGGCGCGGGCGCGAGCTCGCGGATATTTCGGAAAACGCCGCCGGGCTAGAGCCCTATAGCTGGCACAGTACAAAAAGTATCGGAATTCCTCGGGCAGGCCGATATATACGCGGCCGCTGCACCGCAATCACGACCAGCCGCGTGCGAGCTGTTACACACTCTGGCTTGGCTGCACATACTTAATGGATTTATGCTCGCGGCGAAAAGTTCGCGACCGCGAGCACGCATAGGCACGCACGCAGCTGACGTTGATCCGCCGCGGCGTTAGCGCGCCACTAATTACGCGATTAGTTATTTATCTCGGGCGGATGCGCACCCGCGCGCGCCTGGCCGGCCACGTTAATGCACTTCGCAGCGGCCGCCGCTGCCGCTATAGGAACTCGCCGCTCGCTAATCGAAATAACCGGTTATATTAAGTGCTCGATGTACCAGCTCGGAGGATTCGCCCCCACGCGCGCCGTTTCATTCGTTTGGGCTTTACTGCTGTGTGCGTGCGTGTGGGTGAGGGTTGTACGCTCTCACACTCGGTTCTCGCCTCGCCGTACTCCACCCCTGAGCGCCGATCGTTAATTTTGTCGGCTCAATGGGACTTTCGAGGGCATAAAGAACAACTCGATTTTCCGGTAATTATGCGATCGAATGTATACGCGCGCGTCCGTGTGCGCGAGCTCGCGGGTGCTTGTACTTGTGCGCCGCTGTTGCAGGTGCCACTCGTATAGCTTTTATTGAAGGGCAATTGGCGTGAGCGTCCCCGATGCGCTTATTGATTAACGCTGATTTTTCGGCTTGTTTGAGCGCCGTATTTTTTTTTAACCGTTTTGAAGTGAAAGGGAGTACAGTATAGTGAAATCAGATATTTAGCGCGTGATACAAAAGCGCGAGGCGGTAGCACTCCAGTCCATTTCGGTTCCATTTATATAGTAGTTGCGAAGTAAAAGTGTTATGAAGGCATTTGTTTTTACTGGGGATTCAAATATCTGTAAATATTTTCGCTTTTCAACTCTTCCGGTGAATTTCGTCTGTATAGTTAAATGTTGACATTTCACTTTAATTTCAGTAAAAAATATTCGAAGTATCAAACATAATTTTTGAAAAAATGAAATAAATATAGAGTATAAATATTTTGATACTTTTGCAACTTTAAAATTTTAATTTCTTTGAGAATTTCATTAGTTCAAAGTGAGTATTAAAATGCATAAAAAATCGTACAAATTGGGATGGACAGATTTTTGCTGTTTGTTAGTATGTTTCGTGTATTTCGAAATTAAACTTCAAACTAGTGATCCTTTGAAAAGAATCGAGATATTTTAATTCCGAAAAAAGCATACCTCAGCTCGTTTTCTCTAGTCATTCTTTTGAAAGTTTATGCTCTACTTTCCTAACTCAAACGATTCACGTTCGAAATAGGGGATTCTCAAAGCATTTTTTGACATCAATATTAATGCCAAAGGACTATCACAAGGGCATTTTTTATCGTTTATTATGCGAATATTTTATCATGCGAAATAGAGAATGATTAAACATTATCAAATATGCTTTGGAAAAGTAGGGACGAATAGCGAAGTTTGCCGTCGATGAAAAATTAACGTAGATGGACTTGAAAGGATAGTATCAGTATTAGTGTTTCTTAGAATCGATTATTAGAATATTATTGGAATACACCATGTCCGTTGGTCTTCCCTGATTCCAACGCTGGTCATCGCAGATGCCCAACATACACCATGTCGGTTGGTTTTGCCTGATTCCAACGTTGGGCATGCCAGATGCCCAATATTGAAATCAGGGATTCCATGAATAAATGGAATCTAAAGTTACAATGACTTTTGTAAAAATTGACAAAAAATTTTGTAAAAATTATGAATTTTCAGGTCTGCCTCAGCGTCATTTGACAGTTTGGTAATTTTTACTGATTTCTTTCTCTCCGTGTGTAAGTTTTATTATTATGATGAAACGATATTTTGTTTCTTTCACAAAGAAGTTACTACTGTACAAGTATATTCTATATAATGAGATGCTGTTTTTAACAAAAACACTCCATGCAATGGACAAAGCACGTCCCATTGCTGCAAAGTCAAACGGACGATGACAACCCCCCCTCATTCATGCTCCTTTGAAGCGCGAGACCTCGTCGCTCTCGCGCTCGGTATTTTCGCCGAGTTGTTTTTACACTTTTCTCCATAGCTTCCCCTTTGTTGCTGTCCCTTCTACCCGGAGAAACTCGGTATTTTTTTTCCTCTCTCCCCTCCATCCCCTCTTCGGTCACGTCGGTGCCGTGCCATTTTTTCCCTCCCTCCAGCCGTCTTTGCCCTTTTTTCGTCCGCACGCGTCTCTTTTAGCTCCGCGCCAATAAAAAATTCCTCGCGTCTGCAAGAAATAGGACGGAAGAGCGCGCGCGGCGACGCGGCTATGAAGGCAGCTCTATATGTATAGATAGATAGAGAGACATAGGCAGGTACGGATGGCACGTTCCACAAGTGAAATCCGGCGTGTGCGCGCGATACACTTGGATTCGCGCCGGATATAAACTCAATCCTTGCGGCGGCAGCCGCGTGAAAACAGGTCTTAACGCTCCTTCGGCTGGAGAGAGAAAGGGTGTGAGGGATGGGTGCGGGTTGAGGCGGATGGAAGGGGGATAGTGCGGAGACGGGAGATCGATGGGTGGAGACGAAAAAACGAAGGAGAAGGTAGAAATCCGGCGCGTCGATGAATAAAATGCAGATGGTCGGTTTTCTGCTGACGACGAGGAG
>JAPYZP010000138.1:0-39252 GCA_030522985.1 Torymus sinensis | reverse complement strand
AGAGAGAGAGAGAGAGAGAGAGAGAGAGAGAGAAATGATTCAGTCGTCCGTATACGCGCCCCGCCGTCGCTTTTTGTTCCCTCGTTCTCTCGATACACGCGCATTCGCGCGCGAACGGTACGATGCACTTCACATCGGGGTGAGTGGAGCGCGAACGACGGAAACTGGCTGTTGACACAAAAGAACAGTCGTCGTCGTTTCGTGGGAAGATGGAGGGCGCGCAGGAGTTCTTCGTGTTTTTTTTTCTCTTCTTTTTTGAGGTCAATGTTTCTGAGAGTAAATTATTATTGTGCGCCTCGGCGAGCTGTTTGGGAGGAGAGTAGTATCATTTCGCTAGGAAGAGTAGGTTCGGCGCACAAGTAGAATGCATTACAATTATGAATACAGTGACACGCAAACAAAATTAGATTATGTAATTGGACTGAAGTTTCAAATTTACTTTTTGGTGATGATATTAGAAGAAATTTTTATATTTGTATTGTTATTTTGTAGAGTATGTTTTGGTTTTTACCTAATATTATTCAAGATAAAAAGGTAAAATCAGGTATTCCATTTTATTTTTGGTCGATGCATATAGCATTATTCAACGAGTGGCATTAGATACGTAACCGATATATCAGACTAAATAATTCAATTTCCGGCTATTGCTCAGGTAGACAGTGAAAATCCCAGTGAAATCCAGAGAAGAGGCCTCGAAGATAAATGTTAAGATTAACCTATTTTTATATAATGCATTGCAATTTGCCAAGTTCTTTTCAAACGTTTATACCCTCTGCTGGTGACCATTTCCCGATTGTTCTCAAGATGCGAGTCGTATTAAAAAATTGCCCTTTAAAATTTTATTTTTCTCAACTTTTACGTAATTTTTACAGCGGATTTACTTTGAACTTCTTTTGTGCTACGAGAATATGACCCGTGTAATGTTCCACTAAAATTTATCACTTTAAAAATTTCTATTCCCCAAGAAAACTTTTATTGTTTCGTGAAAATAAAAGTTTATTTGCACAATTTTGACGAAAATTCATAAAATTTCATTATCTTACTTTAGAAAACTCTCAAAAGTCCTTTAATAAGTTTCTTGAGAACTATAAGAGTTTCTCAAAAACTTTAAAGCTCTGCCTTATACTCATCAAAAGGTTAATCTACCGCAGATCATCCTACACACATACCTATAGAATATGACTTCAAACTTCGATTCTTAAAATGCCTTTCTACTTCTCTCCATTGTCCGCTCGCGGTCGCGAAAAAAAAAATCAATCTCACGCGTATAACGAGCTCGAAAATTCAATCTTCGACCGTACCTCAAATCGTAGCCGCAGCACCGCGAGAAAAATCACCTCGGCACTCTCGTGTCGTCGAGATTAACCCATTTTTTGCGCTCGGCCCGTCGCTGGATGTTTCATCACTCTGTGCTGAGGGAGAGAGAGAGAGAGAGGCTATTCGTCATTTGCTCTCTTGCTCGAAAAATATTCGGCCGGAGGATCGCGAATTTTTCAGGGACAAGACAGTCGACGAATGTAGGTCGGCACAAACGTCGCGAATTTTATTTTCCCTGTCCCCTCTCTCCCTCTCTTTCTCGTGTCACCGGGGTAGAGATAGGGAGAGTAGAACCGGCCATGCATGAATCGCGACGCCGTGCGTCGTGTCGCTGCGAAGAGCAGAGCCTTCGGTAATATCGCCGCGATCTCGCGCGAGAAGCCGAGCGAATTGCGGATAAGGCGGTGTTAGGGGGGCGGCGCACATGTGCAGATGACGGCAGCTGAGGAAGATGGATACGCTTGATCGCAGATTGGCGAAAGTATTGAAATGGATATTCCCCGTGCGTCATTCTCTTTTATGACTGGCGTGGCCCGTTCTTTAATAATTTCAAAACTGTAAAATTTTAGGAAACATTTCTTTATTTTTATACATTCCAATAAAATTGGAAGAGGCGTGTGGTAATAGAGATATTTAATGTTTTCTAATAAACTTTTAACAACATTTCTATAGAACTTTTTTTTCCAAAAAATTTTCAGTTCAAACGCTGTAACTGCCGATTTTGCCAGTTTATAATTCAACAGGAAACTGCTTAAATTTTTTATGAGTTAATCTCTGAAAAGTGCTTTTATAAAGAAATTTACGGACAATATATTTATTTTCTACGAAAACTCATGTCGGTGTAAATAATATAATTTATGACCGTTTCCCGCAAGTAGTATAAACCAGTATGTGTGATGCCAAGACAAGCCTTTTTTTGCTAGGGGTCTTTGATAGGGGTGAAATTTCACGGGTTGCAGTCGTTTTAATTCCCTTAGATCGGTGGAGCGGAATGATTAGAGAAATCTAACGAGAGTTTCGTACTCTTTTTTGTCTTAGACGACAAAGCGATTTTCCCGCTCGAACTGACAAAGAGAGACTCTGTGCGCGTGGCTGCGGGTCCTGTCCACCCGGCCGTGCCAAGAGATATTTTTCAGTATCGGGAAATTAAATTTCTCGACCGTTTCTTTTATTATATACGCATCCTTTCTTTCTCGAGGATGAAATTTATTCCGAAAGACTTACGCAAAATAGTTTTTGTGGAACCTTTTTAAAAAAAGTAATCATTGTTTAAAAACTGATTTTGTAAAATTAGAAACATTTTATATAAAGGGCTTTACATATTTTTACTTATAAATAACTTATTTCTTATTTATTCATACTTTTGTTTTTTTTTTTTTTTTTTTTTTAAAGAGCCCCTTTTAAAGTGACAAACTTTTGTCGTGCAAAACTTTCATAAAGAAAAGAACATGAAAAGGAAAAAAATTTCAAAAAGAAAAATACGAGCACGTTTTTCTGTAGGTAGATGTACATATAAACGTGTAGGAAGGGCTAGAAGGGGCAGACATACGCAAGGCTGTAAAGGGCAGGTGCATGAATGTATATATATAAGCAGGTAGGACGGGGGGACTGTAATTTACTGCAAAGTACTCGAGTTTCAGAGCACATCACTATGTATAAAGTGTATAAAGTTATACTATTTCCGTTTATGGCAGCAATTCCTTTTCGTTTAACTCTTACTTGACAGCAATTAATATAAATTAACAGGGTAAATTTTTAACGATCGATGTAAAAAACGTTGGATTCAATTTAAACTTACATTGTGAATCTCAAGCCTTGTTAACGTTTAACATGGCCGTATTAATCGGATAATTCCTCAAAGGATAATCTTTGTAGAAGAGGGCATGAAAGGAGCATGTATTCACATAGTAATTTTACTAAGTATTACTTATAATTATGTCTACGCATTTTTTTCATCTATTACAGAGCAGATGGAATTGCTAATTTTATACCAACTCTTCGCCATTGTTGACTTCGGTAAACAAAAACAAAGAATATTCTTTCCCGTTCTAAAAATATCCAGAGACGCTTTGAAAAAGTGATCGATCGAAAGACTTCCGCAGCTATGTATGCGTTCAACGTAACAGCATTGTTTCCGGCTGACTAAACTTTCTCTCTCTCTCTCTCTCTCTCTCTCCTCTCTCTCTCTCTCTCTATCTCTCTCTCTCTTCGCATCGACCTAACCTTCTTCTCCCCTAGCCTGATAGAAAACGTTATATACCGTACGCGTTTCTCATTAAAATTCAATAATATAAGTTGAAATTTAAGCCCTTCTCTGGCACGTGTACCTTCAACTTATTTGTGACCTTTTGTCCAAGCAAGTTGCGAAATTAGAAGAATAATTTGAATTGCCCTATATAAATTGCCTCAAAGCCTGTAATGGCGAAATAACTATTAAGGATTCCCTAGTAGAAATTCCTTTATATGAAATGGTCAAGTAGTTGGAAAATAGCTAGTAAAACTGGCTAATTAATCGATATGATGAAACGATTTTTCGACCATTATTTGTATATTTCTTAGATTGACGTAACAATAAAATAAATATTCTTATTTGATTTATTTTCTAATTTTATCTTTGATGAAAGAGCATTAAAGTGAATTGGATTATGGTTTACCAAAATATAAATAAATAACATTAACTAATAAATCATTTGCTGTACTCATTCTACAAATAATTCAGCAAAACTTTTATTTCATCTGATCCTGACTCTCTCATAACACATCTTACTGTTATGACACTCCTTGTCATAACAGTAAGCCTTCTACTAGCCATTTCCAGACTAAAGAAACTGATCAGTTTTATTACCTTTAAAATACTAAAGAACTAGCTTATATTTGTTTTCGAAAAACTCATTCTATTTTTTAATCTATTAAACAGCCAAATAATAGGATACAAAGCGTTTCATCAGGAGCTACAAACTGGACAAGAGAAATTCCCATTTTTATAGTAAGTTTCTAATATAAATGGTCAGTTATTATAGTTATAAAATGTTTTGAGCAAACTGCCAATATACACAAAGTTCAGAATATCGTTACAACAATATAGCGTCTTCGACGAAAACCCACCAACCTTGTATTCTAGATCTATCGATTAAACGATTTTTTCGGTCATATACGCCATTTAATAGACAGAATAATAGATTCAGTTTTTTCACAAATCTACATTAGCTTATTTCTGAGTATTTAAAAGATATTAAAGTTGGCCAGTTTTGTTAGTTAGGAAATGGCTAATACGTGGCCTACAATTATGGTGAGGAGTGAGAGAGACAGAATCAAACGGAAAAATCATGGTTTTCGTTTGTATTCCCTGAAACAGTACTATAAACAAATTAAATGCCAATAATTCGTGTTCATGTTTTGGTTAGCTATCTTTTTTTAATATCTGTTTTTAAACACATGATCAGATTACAGAGAAAATGTAGAAAAACTTTTTAACGTTGTGTTATATCTATTAAATAGAGAATATGACCGGAAAAATCGTTTCATCACTAACCAGAAATCAGCGATTTTTATTAGCTATTTATTATTTTTCTGGCCTCCGGCCGGAAAGCAGCAACTTTCTGGCCGCTTTCCGGCGCCGTCGAGCAGAAAATAGTATACTGACCATGGCCAGTAAAAAAGAAAGCCTCAGATCACATGTTTATCAACCTCGGCTTCGCCTCGGCCGACAATTACATGTGATCTGAGACATATCTTATTTTACTGGCCTTGTGTCGTAATATACTATTCCTGGCCATTTCCGATAGAGACAATTTCTACCAGGGTTTTCATTTCCTTAAAATTAGTCGGATTGAACTTCCTATCAGTCATATACTGTCATGAAGATAAAACGACCATTGCCACGTGATCCCGCCTATATATGTGCTGGTGGTTTGTTTTTCCCGATTCCGATCGGAGCTGCGCCCGGATATCGAGGACTGCCAGTCGCCGGTGCCTCTGCCCTACGCGTATGCGTGTATGTGTGGCTGTGTACGTTCCCGAGTATAGCTATCGACGCGCATCAAGTTTACGAGCGTCGATTGAATCGAATACTCATCAAATGATACAGAAGCTGAGCCGCGAAGCGCCAAGTACTACCTCCTCCTATACATGTATATAGAAATATATATATCTATATATATATATACTATCCCGGGTTTCAGCGGTCTTTGATCAAGCCCTGACGGCGCGCTCGTAAAAGCCAAGGAGAATCAGAACAAATGCCGCAGCTCGGTCTGCTGTGCCGGGTTCAAAGGAAGTGGTATTCGTTACGCGGATTAATCCATTTTTAATGTCTTGCTCACGCTTTCAGGATGATAAACGGCATTGACTTTGGGCGTCTGATGATCGCTCGAGAGTGGCGAAAGATCATTGGACGGCAATAATCTTTGTTTGTCGATAAGAACAGCAAATAAAGATTAATCACGTGAAACGTTTTTGTAGTTTGATTGAAAAATCATTGTAATATTTTGTAATTTACATTTATTTAGCATTTTCAGATTTCTATAATGATCAGCGAACGAAGAATATCAGATTCCAATAGAATATGTCATGTAACTAAAATTTATTATTACAATTTGGTAACAGTTCGTTTCACAAAATGCTTATATAGAATAATTTTTAAGGAGTTAATCGATAAAATTAATCTTTCGCCCCTCTCTATAAAGCAAACCCCGCGCATTTTCGCATACGGCGTGACAATTAAACTATTTGAATTTCCCGTAAGCCGCGAAAGAAACTAGGCCAGCGGGCTGAGCGAATCTCCATTTAGCGAAATTCGCTCGACGGCGCATAAATAAAATGAATAAAATGTATTTTAACGGCAGGCGGGCCGCGGGGACAAAGTAGGGTAACGCGATGGAAACCTCGGTATTTCACACTCTCGGCTCCGCTGCGCGTCCCACTAAACGTACCACATTACTTTTGTTCCGGCGTGAGGCGAACGCTCCTCGTGAAAATCCACAAGCGCAAGAGCCAAAGGTCGCGCGTCGTCGCCTTGTAACTTTTTCTCTCCAGCGTCTATATATGCCACGACTCATATACGCGAGCCACAGACGTACCCTTACATATATACTCGCGTACTCCGTAATGTGTTGCCGCAGTCTTTATATTTACACACACACACACACACACACACACACACACACACACACACACACACACACACGTACGCGTATATGGGTGGGTGTACATATGAGCGAATATGCATTAGCGTCTCCAGAAATTCAAGCGAGGGCGCCGGGAAAGGGTCGATAGCGCATGTATGTAGCCGCTGGTGTGCGTGGCCTCTCTCTCTCTCTCTCTCTCTCTCTCTCTCTTGGAATGGCTTTTGAAATTATAATGGGCGCCACTGTGTGTAGAGTAAGTGATAGAGCGGAAGAGCCAGTGCAGAGGGTAAGCGTAAGAGGGAAAATAAAGAATCGAGGCCTCGAGAGAACAAATAAATAACTTCTGGGTATAAATACTGATAGTTCTAGGAAATTCATGTTTTATGAAGGGTTTAATTCTTTCAAGCGAGGCAAAAAGTATCACAATCAATTATAAAGAAGGAGGATTTTTTACGAGTATATAGTTATTTGAACTGCCTAATAACGTTGAGAATTTAGCCTACGACATACGTGTTTGACGTCTGAATATTCGGCCTCGCGAGAGCTTGCTTATTATTTGTATAATACCAAAAGTTTGCCTGTGTGTGCGTGTATTTCTCTCCTCTTGAGCTCCAAAGAGGATTCTGCGATATGTGGCAGTGTTCAAAGTGTTTTAAACTGTTTACATACACAGAGTGATTTTGACCTTAGTGACCATGAATGAGGGTAGGGGGGGAGGGGGAGTGGAAGCACCACGGGAATTTTAAAGCCGCGATTTCAAAGTTTGCCCAATGAAAATTTAGCACAAACGTAAACGAAACTGGCGGAGCAGTTTCGTACAACCTATAGTCAACTGTTCGTAAGACAATATAACAGAAAAAGTGGGTTTCACGCGCGCTAATTCAAAAACGGAACCTTAATCAGGTCACAGTATGGTTATTGTAAAAAATACCTTCTCAGGTGATATGCTAAAAATGATTTCAGGTTTAACTATAGGATAACAGGAGCGAAAACGTACGTGATTTCTTCATTAATTTATCAATACTTTTATTTGACATTTCCCTTTATTTTTTTTTTATTAGTACATTCTAAATTATTAATATGCTAAAAAATATATTAAAATACTCTTTTTTTGTAATAGAACAGTTTTCAGTTTAGTTGTAATAGATATATATTTAAGCATTGTCACTAATATGAAAAAATATTGAGCTGTACTGAAAGCAATACTCTAAATGAATAATGCTCGATTAATATAATAATGATATATCTATTTTTATAAGACAAGATCATAACGCGTTTAGACATTGATTCATGGAAATGATATCATTGGTGGCCGGTATGTGTTAATGGACAGTTATAGGGGGTAGTATACGTGGCGTTGAATGCATTGTCTAAATGTTGTGGTCGATTTACAAACGGATAGCCATTTACGTGAAACTTGAGCAGCATTTAGTGGGGATTTAGTGTCGAGTTTGAACAGGATTAGTTGGAATATTTCGGACGGTTATATGTGTTGATAAAGTCGATTTCATGATTATAAATGGACATAAGAAACATCAGTTCTTTGAAAGAATTAAGTGATTAGTGATAAATTTCCAGTTTTACCTCATTGAGTCCCTTATTATATAATATCTATCGAGCCCCATTATTGGCCGAACCTGTGAACCAATCAGAGAGCTGCATGGCCAACCAATCAAACAAAACCATAGAAAAAACTAATAGTTTTCAATTCCCATCTAAGAAACATGTAAAGGAAGAAAAATAAAACTCTTAAGCCATCTTTCAAATTCTTTTAAGATTGTGTAGGATGTAAGATCCCTGCCAAAAGTTAGTTTTTCACGTTAAAACTGCGATAAATAATTATGTAAAGCAATTGATCCATTTTGAGTTCTCTTGAGCTATGTATAAATGCTTTACAATTTCTCTTTGATTTCTGATTTTTAAAGCTCATAATATTCCAATTGTATTTATATATACATAGCACAGTAGAACTAAAAATTGATCAATTGCTTTACATAATTATTCATCGCAGTTTTAACGTCAAAAACTAACTTAAGGACCTTACGTCCTATACAACACCTTAACAGACGGCAAAAGTTAAGCATAATTATGGTTCAAAGATTTAACGATCTATTAAAACTTTAAGCTCGTAATAATTGAAACATTTTTGCAACAAAATTAAGTCAAAACGTAAAGGTTCCTATATACTACTATAAAAAGTGAATACATGGTTTGAATAAAGCAATAAAAGTTGTATAAGCTTCAACAATGCGATAAAAGATAGATATGGCAGATGATGCAGTTAGCGACTATAAATTCGGATTATAAGTTTACATGGAACTCACGCTACTACTGCATAGCACAAAAGTTCTAATTTCTCTAGCTCTTATATCACGTTCCCTAATGGTAATCCAATCATTTTCTCTATAATCACGCGACTGAACCCCCTATCCACCGCTAATGAGCAAATCCAGCCGGCAGTCCGAGTTGTAATACAAGCAATGAGTCAGAAGAGGTGGAAACGCAATCGCTAAAATCAATTCCACCCTCCTTCTTTATACTCCATAGCTGCTTTCTAAGAAACTTAAAGCTACCGTTCTGCCAGTTCAAGAACTTATACACCTATACAAATATACACCTACCGTCTGAAACCAGTTATTAAAAACTTTGCCAATCCCCGGAAGCTTTGCTAGCTAATCTAGCGTTCCGTACAGTTTGACTTTTAATGCGAAAATTTCTAACTCTACCTCGATTAGTACAGTTTTCGCGCGCAGCGCTGTAATGCGTTTCCATCCTCTCGGCTCGAAATGACGGCCGATTCCGTTTAATTACACGGAAGGCGCTATCTCAGCGTGCGAATAATATTCGCGTTATCGGAGCGCGCGTATGTAATGGCGCCCAATAAACCCAACTCTCATGCCCCTACTGTGAAAACAAGGAGTAGGTGCGAATAATCGCGTGGTTGATGGATTATACCCGGCAAAACATTCACGTGCGGGACGCTAAAGGTTTTCTCCGTTTTTTTTTCCAGTATTAGCTGTGCTCACACGTATACAGGTACACACGAAGTTTGCGCGCCGCTGGACGAGATGGAGACGAGATCCCGCGATATTACTTAGAGGGGATTAAAAAGTTTGCGCACGCGCGCCCTCGACGTTTCTGTATTTGTTTTATATTTTTGTTCCTTTTTCCGCCAGCCACCGTTGCTGCAGATAAAATCTTTAGCGATATACTTTTTTCAAGAAAGTATTTCATCGCTTTATGTGTTGCGAAATTATTACTAAAAGGTTTTTGTTTTAATATTAATTTGAAAATTTCAGTTGATAATATAGTTACGTTCAATGTTTATGGGAGTGCATTTTAAGATTTAATGTAAGCGAACTATCACGTGAGTAGTATCGCGTTAAGTCGTATATCGACAATCATGGTAATTCACGTTAAATATAGCACATGCTATAAGGAGAAATATAGCTTAGTGCCGCAGTGCAAAGCGCAGCAGAATAAGTGAAATTTTTATTAGCGCTAAGAATTGATTCCGGTGTTCTTTATAATTAAATAAACAATTGAAATGTAATGAATTAAATTATTTATTCAAAATAAGTTTACCATAGCATATAAGAATCTAAATAATTTATTTAGATTTACAAAATTTATCATTATAGCTAGAAAATATCATCTTCATAGTGCATATTTATTCATGAATTACATCACTGAAAAATAACGAATAAGTTAGGATTCTATATATAACATTGAAGAATGTTAAACGATTCACTGATATTAATTTACTTAATTAAAAATTTATGATTTTTAAGAAGATCTGAATAAATTAAATGGATTGTTACACGCCATATTCTCGATGAGTATTACTCACGCTTCAACAATTATAACATTTAAAGAAATCGATTTTGTTCTGGTCCAATAACTCGGCTTATCTCATTAAATGTAATATTTCACACATTTAGTTATATTTGACAGATTATTTTTATTGAAAGAAGTACATGATATAAAAATATATCGATTTTATCGTGAAATTTTATTCTACATGCATTGATGAAATTAAAAAAATGACCTCATTGAAAATACATTGATGGAATACTTTTGAAAATCAATGAATTGATATAACGGGATTTCTAAAAATTATAAATAAAGTATTGCCAAACTTGAATATAAAAAAGCTATAATATTGAGTCATTAAAAAATCCATACAGATATTATGTATACTATATACATAGTTCTCCTATCCGCGTTAGTTTATCAGTAAATTTCGACATTTTGTCTATGCTCGCAAAGCAACGCAACCCTCGCGCTTCGAATCCAAAATTCAATACTCTAGACGAAGGAAAATATATCGCCGAGTATCTCCTGGAAATCCGGCCACCTGCGCAGCTTTACGGGAGTCGAAGAAGTCATTTCCAGCGTCTGATCCGCGCGGGCGAAGGGATTATAGCGCGTGTATTTTTACGAGGGACAAAAGGAGAATGTAAGGTACAAAGCAGGCGCGTATAGGCGCTGTGTATGTGTGCATCTCTTTCTCTCATGTTACGCTCGAGTGATTCCTGCCCGTTACTCGAGGACACATCCCTTTACGGATCATGTGACGCGCGAGCGGCAGAGAGACGGGGGCGGGGGGCGCGTGCAACGAGCATTACTGTAAAGCAGCACATTTTCTGAAAATCCGTTACACGCGCAGATTTATGGGGGGAAGCTGATTTAAATCTTTATTTAGACGCTCGGATGGGATTTGCCGGTACCTTCTTAGCTCGAAACACGGTATTGCTTTAGCGTATAGACGCTGGAGGGGTTTAGTCGGAGTGCCGGAGCTTTTGTGCGAAATTGCGCACGCAAATTGGTCAATAGCGGGGGAGTGTCTTACTTTAATTTGAAAAATCATGAATTATGTAGTACTGATATTCATTATTTGGGAAATTTCCACTAATGGGTAATTTAATTTTTATCATGCGAAATAATTGACTGGGTTAATGTTCCCAAGATATATGAAACTACGGTATATCGCAAATATGATAGTGTGTCGAGCAGTGAAGATACCGAGAAATATTAGAGCATAAATCGAACGTAATATTATCTCTGGAAATGAAACCTCCATCGCAAGCTCGCGTATTGCAAGTTGATTATATATTTTCAATAATTAATTGATGCTCCAAATAAATATAAAAGTTTATAAGCAATTCGAGCTTGTACCTCTCCTTTTTGACACTGCTCGACAGTTGTCATTACATCGCGCACGGCCTTATCTGCGCGCGTACTTTGTACTTGCTACTGATAAATAAGAGACGCTCGGGTTTAATTGCGCAAGCGCCTTTCTAACTGCAGGGGAGCATAAAGTTTGAGTCGTCTCTAAATAGGTCAGCTACATAGCATCGCTATCCCTTGTAGACGTGACGTCATTTGTGAGAAAAAGCACTATAATTTTTCGCGAGAAAGTTTCACTTTGGAACCGACCGTCGCTTAACTTCAATTATAAATAGAGCTTTCAAAAGTTAAATAGCACAAAATAGAATAATGATCATTAAATGGCAAAATTTGAAATTCATCGAAATCTAATATTCTAAATAAAAGACACGTTAGGGCATAAATTATTTATGTAATTTACTACGTACGAGTAATTCAAAACTTGAGTGATAGCAAATTTGTTGAATATTCCAAATTGATAAACTTTAATTATTTTCAGTTAATAATAAGTTTCCGTAATGGGAGGATAGCGGCTGAGAGTAATTTTCATTAATTATACTGTACTACATAAGTTTGTTCAAATATTCAGAACATGTAAAGTCATTCAAACATGAAATATCAATAAAATTGCATAATGCACAGGTGCTACTACTATTTTCAAGTAGAAAACTACAAAATTCATTGGCTTTCTACACAGCACTCGCCGATACTTAAAAACCATCTCCATCGATTCGGAAAATCCGTCAGTCTCGAGAGAGGCAATAACGTGTTCTGCCTCGTGGACAAGTACTCGGACAACAGCCGCAGTTTGCGCTTATTTATATTTCTCCGAAAAAGACCGCCACGTGACATACATACACACATATATAAATGTACTTTTTCATTTCACACTCACCAGCGACCCTCGCCTCCTTGCACGCCTCGTACATGTCCTGCTTGACCTCTAGGTTGTCGTCAGCTATCGTCTCGGCGACCGTGACGAACCTCTCGACCGCGAGGTTCACGCCCTGGCCGACGCGCGCCAGCACGCCGGGATTGCGCTCGCATCGGAACGGCCTGTCCCTGTGCGACACCAACTTCGAGATCTGCAAGCAGAGCGAATTTCGTCTCAGGCCTCGGTCGTACACCAGATATATATATATATATATATATATATTCCAAGCGGGACGGGAGGGAGAATATATTGGCTCTCGCATCGGGATAAAGCGCTATATGGCCGAGGTAAAAGGTCTGTGTGTGTATAGCAGCGTGTCTGCGGCGAATCATACGGCAAGTTTCAAGTCGTCGGGGAGTCTTTTTGCGTCTTTACTTTTGCGTTGGAAAAGAGCTGTGTGACTAGAATGTTGAGTTTATTTTGGATAGGATTCTCCGTTTTTGTTGATTGATTGTAAAAAAGAGTTATTTCGAAAAAGCAAGTCTGTAGTATTTTATAGATACAAATTACAGCTATAAGAATTATCTGAACTTTAAGATAACCCGTTTAAAAAAAGTTGAGCCGTAAAAGATAATCATTACCGCTTCCAAGTTATTTTAAAAGTATGTGCAAGGTGCTTAAAGTTACTTTATGAGTATTGAAAATTTAAATTTACGTTTATGGTCGAGATAAATGTTCGCCTTAATACGGGGCGAAGGAAATTCTTTAAAGTAAAATTTTTTGCCGTTTCTCTAGTGCAACCGGTTATTTCACTAACATTTTTATCGGAACATTAATAATTTTACATTACGTTGATATTATAATCAAAATCGTTTATTGTGAAAAGTTAATATTTTTTAGTCTAGACGACCCAGTTTCTTTTATCATGATAATCAAGTGCCTCTAAAAATTTCAAGTTCACGAGTCAATTCACTTAGCCCACGAGACGTGTTTAATGTAAAATTCAAAGCATCAAAGGAATTCGCTTGATCGATAAGCTCTTACGATATTTTCGATATACATAAAAGGTTTGTCTTTGCTTTGTGTCACGGTTGTATGAGAAAATATATAATAACACATCCTCTTTGTGTGTTATATTTCAACATATTAAGCATATTTAAATATATTTCTTATACATAAACTTATGACTTTGCCGCATGATTTACCTCAGATCAAATGATTTAACGGAATAGTAATTCTCAAGTCTAAATTTCCAATCTTACTATTGCGTATGATCATATTTGTGTTTTATTATTTTTCTATAGAAATACAATTATAATTTATAATAACACACATAATTATAACAGTTAAAATAAATTTCGCACTTATTAGTCTAAATTTGATTACACATGAATTAATCTACCTTTTCTAATTCTATACTAAAAACATTCATATTTGCATATAATTATATCATATCTAAAAACATTCTAACAATAAGTTTGTTGTTTCCATCTATAACTGTTGTAAAACAAATTCGTGCTTAATGAATGGTTATGCTGTAGCGTTGTTAACACATAAAAGAGTATATATATTTATCAAGAGTATATGTTGTAATATTGATGTTTCTTTCCGTAGTCATTTACATGCACATTTTCTATTCTAAGGCGCACTAGTTATCTATTATATCTAGAAGACATTAGTTGCCTCATTGCATTATGCACAAATCGCATGTTGGATATTTTCATTCAATGTTTTATTACACTTATGCATTAAATCTGAATTATACTCTATAATGAATTACATATATAAACATGTATCAGAGCTCATATTGATTTTTAGAGTCCGTTTACTCCTTGCCTCATTCATGTTTCTAATAGATATTTCTCTTGCAGTGACAGATTTATCCCATTTCCTCATCTCGAAAATTCAATTTATGCAGAAATTAAAGTCGAGATCCAGAAGTCACTTTTCCAATTCCATCTGGTAATACCCATCAAAGATGTTAACATAAATATACGGACGATTAATTCTTTTCTATTTCTCTGTCAAACATTGAATGTTTGCAATTGGTCGAATTGGATTCAGTCTTATTTTCACCATTATTTTTCGTTTGCTTTCAAAGTATACTGTGAACAAAATTTCTAAAAGCTTAAATTATGCAATGTAAAATGGCTTACGTTTTAATAGCTTATACGTCGTGATAATTTTTCTCAAAAATAACAATTTTTCGAGGACTAGGTGAATTATTATAATGATCAGTTTCAACTCAACTAAGTTCGCTAAATTAATTTTAGGTAAAATTCGGCCATCGTGGTATCGGAATCACGTCAAGAATTTTCATAAAAGAAATTTAAATTTAAAATATTTTATAGAGATGGGTGGATCGTTCCGATATACCATGCTGTCCACTCGTGGGAGTTGGCCGAGCAATATAGTTGGCTACTGCGTGGAGCATGTATCAGGTTCTTTATACACGCGAAAAATATGGTCGATTTTAAAGGGAAAAATGCAGGCCGTCTAAAGGTTGAATAAAGCAGAGCGACGCGAATATCTGGCGCACGAGATAGCAAAAACACTGATATTGCGAAAAATCGCGGGCCGCCGTATATGTAGCAGGGGATCCCCGAGAACAAAAGACATTTAGGTACATCTCTAAGAATTTTGATGAAAGAAGTACAATATTTACTATGTAAATTGTCATGTACTGAAGCACTGATGATTTATTTTTTATTTTTTCAAATTTTGAAACTGATGATTAGAATAAGAATATATGACTGAAATACTACAATATACTTAATAATTCAAGGAAAACGGTCGGAGCCATCTTGAGAAGCCGCTTGCACGCGCATCGTTTCGTTAGAAGCTCTCGATAATATAAGCTCTCGAACGGCAGCGTTTGTGCATTGTGGAAAAGTCGCGCTAAGACGGTTCGAATGCGAAATATTTAAGGACGTAGATGACATCTTGAGAGAGACCGACTTGGTGCAGCCGAGGCGTCGTGCCGACGTGTGCCAACAAATCTGAAAGTAAGATATGTCATACTGTTGGGGACGCGAGGATGCTTCAGTCGAGTTGCGCTTTGCCGCGAGGAAAAAGGACGACGGGGGCATTTATATTATACTGAAGTATACAATCGATGCGTGCGCGTGTGGAAACTCAGGTGACGTGATGATAAGAGCGCGGTCCCATAATGCACCGACATATTATGGATAAAGTATCGTGGAGCTCGCTTCTATGGAAGTTTTGATCGTTGCGCGCGCTCAAGCTTTTTCTGTAAAGATAACTTTCTCGCAGTTTGTCTCGTATTCTGTCCCAAACGACAAGTACATTTCGAAATACCATGCATTCACAGCGCGATTTCGTGCGCAAGTTACGACGAACCATCCCTATATGCAATATTCCAGGAGGAACAGAGTCCCGTGCGCCCAGGCGAAAACCCGAGCGCGCAAGCGCGACAAAAGACCACCGAAGCTCAAGAAGACCGCGCGCTTCCTCCGCCCATTGTCCGCGAAACACTACAATAAAACAATGAGGGGCTACGCTACGCTAACCCTCTTCCCGTGCTCCCGATAATGAAACTATATATGAGGCTGGCATTTTTGTCGCCGCATAAGGCAAGACGTTTTGTATCGACGTGATGACTAAGACGCATTGTTCCGAATCGCCTCGCGCATATGCGAGGGCCCGAAGTTTTATTCGCGAGTGTACGCCGGGAATGGTCTCGTGTCTTTGCTCCACCGTCTTGGTCCGAGATCGAGTGCTGAACTTTGTTTGGCGCGAGTAACTTCTTGCCCGAGCCTCACCGAGTCCTGACGGCTTTGTTAAAGAGTGACGCGGCCCGTGCGAGAGACACGTTTGTTTTATTGCTGCGCGTCGTCGCCGGCCGCCGCGGGAGTTATACGCGCGGGGATAAGCCTCGTTAGCGGAGTAATCGAGAAAACGAGGTTTCGGTATAATTATCGTTATTATAGTTGAAGGAGCAGGCGTAATGTATAGTTACTACTTTTGTAATGCCTATTGCTAATCACGTTACTTTCGTGGCAATTACATAGTTAAGCATTTGTCGACGGAAGGAATGATCGAGCATTTTTTTATTTTTACCGGTAGATGGCGTTTTGACAAATTTGAAAATCCAACGCTAAGTTTACCTTTGTAATTTTTACGTTTCAAAATACCGTTATTTTTCGATATTATTACTACTTATTTGTAAATTAATTATTAATTTGCTTAAACGGGAACAAATGATCATCCGATCGTATCGCTCATGTATTTGCTGTTTATTAATGCATACGAGATCCGCAAAACAGTGGCGAATTAATAAGATAATACCTCTCGGCCCGGCATGAAACCGACCGCACCTCAGTCTGCATTTGCTTCAACATTCAGCGGCGCACCAAACGAGAGCCCATCATATCGATCGTTGGAAAAACTAATTCATTTACCCGGCGCGGACGTCAAAATACAAACGGCAAGCTAAAAACGTCTGTATTACGGGCGAGTGGACGAAAAATCGGGTCAGAGGGAGGCTGCACTGAAGCAAGGTCATTCTCTCTCTCCCTCTCTCTCTCTCTCGCTCATCCCTCCCTCCTCCGAGTTTTTGGGTCGAAGCTCAAAGTCTCGGGCAATTGTGCGGCTGTGTGACGCGCCGCAGCGCTGTACACATTTTCCCAGCCTCACAATCCCGTCCAGCGTATACCCTCCTCTATACGTCGGGTTTTAATAAAACATTTTGTACAAATTTTGGGATGGGGTGTGGGCGACGAGGAGGGCGTGAAATTGCAAATGCGCTCGTTGAGCGAGAGAGGTTTTGAAGGATACTGCAGTTTGCCGTTCGATTATTTGAGTGTAAAAGTGGAGCTTTCGGCGCGATGAATAAAGTCGTTAGCTTTTTGCAGTCGAATTTACGTTAAAGCTGCCTATGGAGGGAAGGGAAAGATTGGCTTGACATTTGATCGTATTTTTAAGACGTTGCATATATTTTAGTTTATCGACCTGTAGTCTATTGACCTACTGAGTGACTTATATCTTTGTGCATTTTTTTCATATCGATATTCATGTTGTTCGGTGTAAAATCTCCAGTGAAGCGTTGAGTAAGGGAAACTGGAACTTGCTATATTAGTTTTAGTATATTACACGGCTGCTTGAACAACGGTTACATATGTTTAAAATTGCCTAAACGATTGCCTAAGCCGCATACATATGTAACAGTTACCCACCGAATTCAGCGCTGTTTAACTTTGATAATTGAGGGTGCGCGTGACAAAAGGGCATAACTCTAAAAGTGCAGATTCTGGAAGATTGAAAAAAAACTGCAGCATAACGTATTATCAGCGCGATAAAATTTTATGAAACTCTATAGATTAACGGAAAATATTAAAGAACTATTTTCCGTTAAACCTATAGAATTCCATAAAATTTTATCGCGTTGATAATAAGTTATCCAGTGTTTTCCAATCTTCTCAAATCTTTATTTTTAGAGTTATGTCCTTTCGACACGCGCACCCTTAACTGCAAAAAGACTCATTCCCATAAAAAGTCCGTCCCATTTTTAACAATATTCATTTACTGAAAAATGTAAAAGTACGAGGGTTTTAAAGTAAACATTTTTCTTTCACAGTACATTTTCAGCTTTAGGCAAATTTTGTTAGTTTTATTCGACGAACAATATGCTGTGCATGCATATTTCTCTGTGGCCACTTTTTCATACCGGAATATATATTTTATTTCATGGATTTTATTTTAATACTGAATGAAATAGGATATCTTTTCGACGTTATTTACAGCTAGCACGTATATATACTAAAGTAGTTCAAGGCTAGAGAATCATATATTTAACTTTAACTATCGTATTTCCTGCTCGCCCAAACATATAGTATCTCTATCCATTCACTCATACGCTAAGCTCTACATTTGAGCAAAATTATAATATCTTTAAGTAGGTATATTATTTATAAAGCAATCAGTCCGAATTTTTAATCGATAAGGCTATATATATAAATAATCAATAACGTTCATTCATTATAGCGACGTAGTCCAAAAATATCCCGACAGGTACCCGCGCGCTTGCAGACAAAACCCGGCATTCTCCGAGTCTAAAAATAGGTCCATCAGTCTGTTTTCAAATTGGACGCCTCACAGCAACCCTCGCTGTTTCCCAAAGTCGCACTTCTCCTTGTTTCCCTGCGCAGCTCGTTCGCTCATTCGTTCGCACTCGCTCACAATCCCGCGTGCAATTTCGCGCAATGCATTTGGAGCGAGTTCGCACGCGGCTCTCTCCTCGTTCGTCGATCGAGTGGGACACCCGAGGGAGAACGCAACAAAGACGACGGTGCCAGTTGTTTGTTAGACTCGCGTCGCGGCTTTTTCCGCGCGACGCGATCGAAAAATAACAGCCGCGAGTGGCGCAATGGATTTTACGTATATGTATATATATGAACTGCAGCTGTGTACGTGGAGCACACATTATGTATACAGCTATACCATGATTCATCGTCGATAACTCGCTTGGGATTTGGATCGCCGAGTGCTGGAAAAGTGTATTCGCGGGCGCGCGCGCCTCGGTGCGGAGGGTTTATTAAATTCGTTGTTGTTGCTTCACGTTTGACTGCGATAAAAACATGCTGATATACGCGCGCGCTGTTTGTCGGGCGGCAATGCGCAACGATATTGTGTATGCTTATGAAAACAAGAGATTCAGGTTATTTGAAAATGAAAAAAAAAACTGTTTTGGCGTGGGATGTGGGTATTGGTTTTGTTTGTCGTATTCACTCGAACACTTCAGTATAAAACGTGTTTTTAAAAGTGATATAATAACATTTTCCATTGTGGATTATGGTTTATGTGACGAGTAGACTATAGAGACTATTAGGGGGATGTGGGAGCCGATTATAGATTCCTACATCACCGCACTTTTCATTACCTAAATTTATAACACGAACCCCGATGATTGGAATTTTTTAGTAAAGATAAAGTTTCCAGAAAAATAACGAAAAGTACGAAAATGTCGGTAACTATGTAATTTTAGATAGGCTCCGACGTCCATACAAACGGCGACTAAATTCCACTATTTCGGAAATTGCAACTAGTTACGAAATATACACAGAGAAAAGAAAATCTTTACATTAAAAGTATGGTTTTCTAACTAAAAACTCCTGATATTTCTTAAATAGTTAAGAATATTTCTTAACAGTTAACAATATTTCTTAATAATTAAGTAATATTCCTTAACAGTTAAGAAATTCAAATTTCAAAGACATAGTTTCTTAACTATCAGGAAACATTATTTAGCTGTTAACGAACATTCGTTTGTCCGTATCCAAACGTCCGTTCGTTTACAGTTAATAATGACGTTCCGTTAATGTAAAGATTTTCTTCTCTCTGTGTATGATATCATGTATATAAAATAGGCTAGTGAATAGAACGTCTGACTAAACTCGATCATTAACTACTTGCTCGAACTACTACTACTTTTCTTCCTGTTTTTCTCATGTTCCCCAACTTCGTTCTATTTGTGTTTTCATTTTTGGTCGTAATCAGCTATGTGGGCATAACGGACTTTCGTCAGCATAACACATGTAAATATTTACCCTGGCGCGTGTATCATCGGCAGAAACTACTACCCGAACCGCGAAATGCCGGATTACCATGATTCTCGCTTTCTAATTTATTGATTCCCCAACATCCTCACTCGATGACCTGATAAAATTATGTTTCTTCAAATTCATCATTAACACTACTAAAATCCAAGTTGCCTACCAATAACGTTCTCCTCTACATCATGTTCTTATCCGAATCAAAGTAAAGGCACAATAAATTCAAAATTCCACGAATCTTTCATCTGCGTGTCCCTTCGTAAATCATGAATATTTTACGTTGCGTATGTTTGGTAACGAGCAGCCTAACTTTACCGAACGAAAAACGTCGACAAAACCCACTACGAAACCGGCGTCCCCAAGTAGGTCGCCAACAACTCGTCGCTCGCGCGTGCATTTACATTCCAAAATCAACAACGAACCCATCCGCACTCGCTTCCACACACATACACACAAACACACACACACACATGCAACCGCACGCACGGGGAAACTCTCGTTACTGTCGACTAATTGAAAAAGAATCAACGAGACCACCGGCGCGCGCCGCTTACGCTCTAATTAAGTCCTCTCTCCCATCTGCGCGCGTAATCGAATTCCCGTGTCGCCGCCGCTGCCGCCGCCGCCGCCGTCGTCGTCCTACTCGTCGCGAGGGAGTCAGGGCACATTACGTGCGCGCGCGGCGCGGCGATATTCACTTTTTTATGGGAAATCGATGGGGCATTCGCGGAATGCGTCGCGTGTGTGCGCGCACACGGTCGAGGTTCACTGGGTCACTAATATCCGAGTGAGGGAGAGAGAGAGAGCGAGCGAGGCTTCTTTCGGTTGTCGTTCCCTTTTTCTTTTGGTGCCGTCGCCGCGCCGCTTTTTCCGCTCACCACGAATAATTGCCAGCCGCGTGTCCCTTTCGACGTTATTGCATAGCTTGACAGTCGGTGTTTCTCTTTTTCTTTTCGCTCTCAGTGGACGTGCGAATTTGGAACGCGAGGGTTTTTTCCGTCAGTTAAACATTTATTTTGCATTATTTTGAAGGGGTGAGAAGTTAGTCTGTGGCTAGATTTACGTTCATAATGTGTTATGTGACCAGTGTACTTTATTTTCATGAGAATAAGTAAGCATACATATATGAAAATATTATAATTTTTATTTGAATGTTTCATTTAGTCTAATAAAGAATAATCTTATGTATATGGAACCTTGTCGATGATTCGATAAATTCAAGAACGCGTGATACCGTTTTTCAAAATTATAAAACAAAGTTAGACCATGTATTCTAACCATTGTTTCCAGCCCAGAACCAGCGAAATGTGTTTTCAAGCTACAAAGTCACTCGAGTTAAATGTAAAACATCCGGTGTATGTTCATTCGTTATAAAAAAAAAAGTAAAACCGAATGAATATAAAGCGCAACAATGAAGCTGCGCGCGTGCACGCGGTTATACGCGCAAAAAATAATCACCCTCGCTCCATCAACTCTTACTGGTTATTGCGCGGGCGAATGGCGCAGTAAAGGAAAATTATCTGTTTATCTCTCTTTATTTCGTCAGTTTGCCTTTATTACATTTTTTTGTTACCGCGGAACGCTCCCTCTCGACTGTTGGCGCTTCGTTTGCAGAGCCAGAGCCGCGCGCTGCCACCGCGCGTTAATTTTACACAACCGCACACGCAGGCACTTGTGTAAACCTACGCGCGCGCGCGCGCATCCACGCGATTTATACGGCGTTTCGTGTGGGATTGCGGGAGAGAATTGTAAATTTGAGAAAGCGGTGGGCAGATGCTTGCTTGGCCGCGTATGAAATGTAAAATCAGAGCAGAATTTACGTAAATTATGGCGGATTGCGCAATGTTGTCTAATTTGCTGTGTTGCTGATTCTTTCATATTTTTGTCCGGACTGTTTTGAGACGTGTATTACGGCTTTAAATTTTTACTGTGCCATTTATAATTTACTTTGTTTAAGGCTTCTAAAAGATGGTTACACTTAATCAATACACAGGAAAAAATTATATAGGAAAAATTACCATGTCTGATTGTAAATGTGGAACAGGCTCGAATTCTCAAAAAAATTACCATAATTTATGGCAATTTTTCCTATATTGTAACATCTATTATAAATTTGTGGCATTTTTTACTATAACAACATTTTTCTACGTGTAGATAATGTTCAAAGTCTCTTTCGTTTATTTCTACTTTTATCGAAATGTGAATCCATAATAATACTTTGCAGCAATGCAAAATTATTCCTTATGCATTAGAGAACGGATATTTCAATCGTGCGCGTAATCAAGGTGTTAAAACGAATTCACACACGAACCGAAATTTCGCACTTAAATACTTCGGGAAGCCCGAATTCATCAAAACAGTCTGAACTAAAGTACGCGCTTTCTCGCAAGCTCGTTGCACCTTCGCGATCCGTAAGTTTCAGTCCGTTCACTTTCACGCCCGCCTGCTACTTGCGAGTTCTGTGATCGGGGCGATTATGAGACGCGCGCGTAAAGTCGTTAGGCAAATGACGTGACTTAGATAAGGCGTGAGAGAGAGGTGGTAGACGCCCACGGATATCCGGCGATCCGACTTGGAAAGTTGTTTTGAAAAATTCAGGGGGGCTCAGCGAGGGAAAGAGAGAGAGACAAGAAGAAAGTTCTTAATGTGTAAGTGAAAGAATTTTCGTTCTACGCGCTGATGGCTTTTGGATCCTGCTGAATTTTTAATGGCGTCGCTGGATTCGAATGGCACGAATGGAACGAGGATTTTATGGTCTTTTCATGGAGAGTGGCTTTTGTACATGCTGGAATGTTTTGCAGGGATCTAAAAAGAAAAGCGCACATAGTTCAGGGCACAGTGTCGTGGGTGAAATGATAAATAGTATAGAGTATTTGACGGGCCGGAAAGGGCGCGTGAGCTTTTTTTTGTCGCGTGAATATTGTGCAGCTCGTTGAGTTTTGTAATTGCTGGAATCCTAAATGCAATGATTGATTAATGTATAGAGAATTTTATTACCCATCTTTTTCGCATTCAAGCCAAATTTCCATATCTTTACGTAAAAAGTTGACGCGCCCTTTCTCTTTCCGGATCCCTCATTTAGGATTACGAAGTTAAAGTATTCGAAGAATAATTTAATATATTCATATTGATTTTTTCATCACACTTATCGTTCTTTCGGTTGCGAGGAAAGTGTAATTTTTAGGTTTTTTATATCACGGATAAATATTATTTTAAATTTATATGGAGTCATTTCATTTCATACTTCATTTTCTCTTCCATTTGCATTTAAATATTAAAAATTAATTACAAGTTTAGTACGAAAATAACGTAGGTGTAAACAAAATTAATTAATAATATACACTGGAAATAACGAAACAATGAAAAGTTGATTATAATTTTGTGTTTACATACGAAAGTTCTTCAAAGCGATTATTATATTTTAATTAAAAAGCGATAATTAAGCAAACAATAGTTAATCAAGGTTTCGCAGAGGCGAACTGAAAAAAACTGAATACGCAATAATTAGCAACTTGGGTCAAGATCAACAGTCTTCTTTCATATAGCGCGCAGTCATTCAGGCGTGGAGAAGGCGGTGCGCGCTCGCGCAGAAATCAAACAGTGGAGCTCAAATAACACGTAACAAGCTCCCGTCGTCTCACGTTATAATTACGCCCGGAAATAGAAGCCTAATTACACCCGCGTTCTCCGCCTTGGATTAGAATCGTACGCGTCTCTCTCTCTCTCTTCTCTTTCTTACTTCTCTCTCAGCACCGAAGTGGCCTCGAGAGCCCGCGCGTCGCCGAAAGTAATTTCCCCTAGCGCGATGGTCACGTACCGCGTTATATGCTCGCTTTCTTTTGAGAAAGTTGCCGCTAGAACGCAGGGAGAAATGAGCAAAGTTCCGTATACAAAAGTATAAGTTTTTCTTCCTATGTCTCCTCCTTTTTCCTTGAAGTCTTATAGTCTCGCACCGGCATTTTGAATCGCGGCGAGAAACTGGGTTGGATGTATGAAGTTCGACGGGGGAGAGACTCTTGAACGGCGTTGTATACGTGCGTACAAGTATACCGCGAGAAAACTGCGGATGGCCATGGCGAGCATGAGAGGATTATGTGAAGGTTTTGCTTTATTGCGATTATTCGTAAATTACCTTTTTTATAACAAAAAAAAGAGTTTTTTTTTATAGAATTCGTAAACACAATAAATTAATGCGGAAAATTCATGATGTTTAATGTTGTCATCATCATAAATTAAAATTTTAATTCATGAAGTACACACGTTTGCACTATACCAGACTTCAAATACAATTGTCTCTCGAAGATTGTACAAAATGACGCAGCCATTTTCTCGAAACTGCCCCTGATTCCGAGTACACCATAAAAGCAATTACGCGACAAAATAAAAATAAACCCTGACGCAACTGCGCATTAATCTGACGCCCGCACGTTCGAGCAATGTATAAAATACCCCATCGGTAACGGTTTTTTGTTTTATTCTCCTGCGAAGCCACCCGAGGACGGCCCTGAAATAACGACAAGGCGACGCCGCGCGCAGCCGGGCAATCAAAGATAATTCCTTTCCCATTCGGCTTAATTGCCGAGCAGGCGCGTGCGCTGGCCCTTTTCTGTTCGCGCGATATTGAAATTTCCGCGTGCCATCGATCGAGTCCAGCCGCGCTCTCGGCCCACGCAGAAATTAACTATATATACGTTATTATTCGCGAATCGAGAGAGGTAGATAGAGAGAGAGAGAGAGAGAGAGAGAGTTATCGAGCTGGAGAGGATAAAGTTGCGCTCGTCCTAATCCCGCCTGACGAATATTTACGGGGACGCGCAGAGCCCCGTTAACGAGAGCCGCTGTGTTTAGGCGCTGATTATGCAAAATGCAAGCGTGACCCGCATTCGTCGTCCCGAGCGCCGCGGCAGCGCTTGCGAAAGGGTCGCGCGAAAATATGCGGCCTTTTTTTGTCCGCGTCGCGATGGAGTTTTAATGGCATGTTTATGGTAATGGCGGAATTCGCTCATTCGGCCTTTTTCTATCGAACCGCGAATTATCCGGGGAATTTCTCCTATAGTCTATTATGGAAGTGGCAAATTTTTCAAATGGCACGGTGCTTCGAAAGTGATTAGGAAATTCTTCATCGCTCTATTTATTAATCTATTATACTGCGCGAATGAATCGTTCGAATAGTATATGGTCATTTGAATGCCTTTTTACGTTATTGAGAGTTAATGAAGTGGTGCATGGTATAGGTGCACGGTATAAATTTTATTAAGGCAAATAGAAGTGTCAATGCGCGCCTCGCGTGCCGTATTTTACATGTGCATTTACAATCGAACAATAACAATCATTAGAGGTGACAATCTCAAGTCCATCTCTTTTTTTATAGGAATCGAGTAGTAAAATCCGCAGCTGCTCAGACGGTGTATTTTAATTTGAAGATTTTTTGAATGAGTCAAGTTTTAATAGATTCATATAATTAAAACACTTTTTGTATATTTTACAGCTACCCAAAATCCTCTTTGTGAGTCATATATCGCTAGTGAGCAGTTTGGATGCAATGGGTTCACCTTTAGTAACTCGCTCAGGAAGGCGGCCTACATTTTTAGGTGGGTTCCGAACCATCAGAGCTACAGTGAGATAAGGATGTGAACATTCCGAATTAAGAAATACTTGGCACAGAAGTGCTACTCAACCGTCGAGACAGGGATTCGAACACTGTACTGTTTGGGTAAACAAATATTTCTAGTCGAAAATTCAAGACTTTAAACAATTGAGCTACCGTAGCTCTCCACTAATACGCTTTATATATAAAATACTAACGATAGATCTACAGTTACAAAAATCAATCTGATAAAAAGAAATAAAAAATCATGAAATGCTTGTCTAGTTATTAATTTACGACTTATTTTAGATGTAACCGCCTACATCTTTTTTTTTTATTCTAGATTCGCATCATGTTTCTTAACAACAGGTTCTATTTTTGTCGTAGATGTGAGTCCCGAGAATATTCACTTGATTAACTAATAGATAAAGTTCTCTCGAAGAACCAACTGAAAAGAAACATGCAGCCCTGGACTCGGCGGCCAAAAACACGTTAGCGATGCTGATTTGTTAGTCGCTAAGGAGGACTGCGAGCGGAATGTCGGCAGGCGAGCGCGAGGCACAGAGCAGCAGCAACAGGTGGAGGGGAGCTCACATCCTTTGGGAACTGTTGATGTCCGTTTTTCGAACAAAATGCAAACGAAATGAGTGCCGAAAGATAATACCGAGGCGCTGTACCGAACGGGTGATAAGGACGGTACACGTGGAATTTGACTTGGTTCAGCTTATGTAACGTTGATGTGAATTCTAAAGTAAATCATATGAAAGTATGATCAAATGCATTTATTTCATAGTATGTTATATTTATGAGTAAGTATAAAATAAGAGTTTAAAAGTTAGCTGTAATTGAACGCATTATCTATTCAATTAGCCATTAATTTCCATTAGCTAGTTATAATCGAATACCTGTTCAGTCTAACAATGAAATATGAACAGGCCTCGTAAAACTTCCTTTCAACAAAATAAAGCAACTTCAGACAAATCGATCAACTACCCTGCAACCACCGCAAAACTGTAAACAAATCATGGCTTAACTGCGTCAAATCAAGTTCCAGCCCAAACGGAATCTCCTCTTCTTTCAACCTCCTCCGCCTCTTGCTGCTGCTGCTGCTCCTCACCGTTAACAATGTATTTCTTCAACACGGAATTACGCGGGCTGAATAAACGCCGCATCATTCCGAAAACAAGGACAAACTTTCGGGCGCCTCCGTCTCTCTTTCTCTCGCGATCCGCGGGCCATTTTTTATAGCGCGCGTGAATCATAAATCCTCGCGTCGAGCACTGTCGTCGCGCGCGACGCGGCAACTTGGGGGATCTGTCATGCCGCAGCTGCGAAGTGTACGTATATAAGTACGTTACATGAGCGTCAGGCGAGAAATCATGCGGGTAGAAGTGGATTTTTTGCATGGGCAGGTAGCCCCAGCCAATTGGGATTGCACTTTAGGGCGTCGCCTTAGGTCTCGAGATTTGTAGCTTTTGGTGCGATCTGTCTTTTAAATTATTAAACTAATTTGGTAGAATTTTGCTGGAATTGATTGACCATAGAGTTTTCTCAAATTTTTTGAACGAGCCGTTTCTTATTCCAAACCAACCGTCATCGTGATGTAAGCTTTCAAATTTAAATGAGAAATACATAGCACCAAAAAGCAGCAAACCCAAATTAAGTTAACTATATTTATATTAAGAGAAATAGAAATAATACGATATAATAATTCTCTATAAGAACTAGCCACTTTTGCGATATCAGAAAAGTCACTTTCTTGAATCTATTTCCTCTATTAATTACATCGATTAATAGAGAAATAGAACAGAAAAGCATATCACATTCACAGAAAACTATATACGTCATTTCTGTTCATTTTTAATGAAGTTATATAAGGAACATGTTAATTAATTTATAAAAGCGCTTTGATTGTTGAATATTTACATTTTTAGAATAAAGAAAGTGTGTCAGTTCTGTCTTTCTATTATATTACAGAATTTGTTTAAACCTAAATAAAACTGGTATAATTATACTTGTATAAAATGTATTTTATGCCGAAAAAAAATGATCATCAGTTCCATCACTGCAAAAAAAAAAGAAGAAAATAAGAGAAAAATAAAACCGACATTAGCTATAAACTTTTATGATGACAAAAATAAAAGTCTATTTATCCAACGCTTTTTACGGAACATTGAAGAGATTATTTTTATTTCGCTGTTTAATTAAAAATAATAATAAAAGCACGAAGAAGCGACGTGGAACGAAGGTACGTGCGCTGCTTTTAGCGAATATATTATCTATATAAATTGTGTATAGAGCGATAAGTAGAACGTGTCAGCTGCCGTAATACCCGCACGTAGGCATACTTTATGTTTTATGGATCACTTGCAGTTACGAGAATTAGATACGTGACGTGACAATAACAAGTAGAACCAGCCAAGTGTATATATATATATATATATATTACGAACCCCCTTTTCTCTCGGCACCCCGCCTTCCACCTTTCTCTTTCCCTCTCATTCAAGCCCTCACTGGGCGCTCACCTTTCACTCTCTCCTCCCGCCTAATTTCATTACACCGCGCCAGTCCGAACCGCGAAAATTTCCGCGCTGAAATATTTAGCTCGCGCTCACGGAAGTGTAAAAGGCTCTCTTTCTCTCCCTCTCTGTCTCTCTTGTTTCGCAACGGGGCTTCCAGGGACGAGGGGAGGTTAACGAGAAGTTGCCGCCGCCCCCACCACTCGCGTGTGTGTACGTGCGCATTGTGCGCTATCTGTCACGCCGCCGGCAGAAAATCATTTTCACACCTCGTCGCTCCACCGAGAAGAAGCTCCGCAGTTGCGCCGGACGCGCGTCGTTTGTTCGCGCGAGCTGTGACGTCGCTGACCCTTTTTTCGTGTGTGTTTGTTTGTGAGGAGGAGAACTGGTTTGTATTTTTGTTTTTAATTTGGGGAAATTTTTTTTGGTCAGCTGACATTTTAGGAAAGACAAGGGTGCCACGTTGTCGTTCTATGGGTGGTACGCTTTTGAATATAGATTTTACTTTACTCTGTTCAAAATTTCTTGTGTTGTAGAAGAATACAAAAAATTAGATATCGATATTGTAGGAATTTTAGAACCTGTAATTCCGAATTTTTTTTTATAAAAAGTTATTTTTTTGTTTTTGTAAGCTATAACTCCATTTAGTGCATACTGTAAAAAGTTTTTATATTTTAAAATCTCTTATCCCAGCTCTCTAGAAATTTGCCCCAGCTATATATATTTTTTTTTCTCATGAAAAGGTCAACTTTTAACATTTTTATTGGTTTATTAAAAATGAGAAAGTGGAAGTATTGAAGTATTTATAAACTATAAAGAAAATGAATGACTTTACTTTAATGAGATTCCTTTTCAAGATGTTTAGCTATATCATGTACAGCTTTGTGTAATTAAAAATTATTCAAAGAAAATTCAATGACGCTCATTATATACCTTCAGAGAGCAATGAGTACACACGTTCAAGAACGAAGCAACTAAATATAAACTTAACGATGTCTCATAAACGAATAAAATTAATTCACATCCACATTTCTATATTTCAATTGAATACAGACTTCAATCTCATCATTATATTATATAAATAGCCACATTCTGCAAGATTCTAAAACGCCCCGTGAATAAGTACCCAGCAGCCCGGGCTCGCTAAATTAACTTGATCCAGTCAACACCCCGAAGACAATAAAATCCCGCCGGAAAAAATAACCTAACCCTCCGTCCGTTTTCCCTTTCCATCTCATTCGTCCCAAACGCCGAATCCTCGGCTCTCGCGCGAAACGATCGACGCGATAAAGGAGGAGATATCGCGCGCGCGCAGGCGGCCGGCAATTTCGGAGGGCAGTGACTGAGCAGAGCTAACGAGGATGACGACGACTGCGTCCCCGGCGGGCTTTTTGCTCGATCGGCGCCCGTCTGATTAGCTGTGGGCGGTGGCCGGGCCATCGAGCAGTAGCTCATTTTTCTAAGTGCCGCGCCGGTTAACCCTTCCAAGAGAGCCGGACAAATGTGGGTCTGGAGGTCGATTACGGCTGCTGGGATCGAGATGGCTGGTGGTAAGGGTTATGAGATACTTTTTGAATTTTTTTCACCGGGTCTTATGTGAGGGCTATGGGTGGCGAAGTTTTTTTTATTAAATCGCTGAATGTTCTTTTTTCTTTTTTAAGAGAAATAAAGAGGGTGTGTTGTACATGCTTTCGGGAAAGACACGAGGTTTCTGTCCAAGTTCTGGATATATTATTAATGAAGATGATGTGGAAGGTTCTTTCAAATAAAAACGTTCATGATTTACTGTGGCTCAGTCCTCGGAATCATGCCAAAGTTAATTATAATTTTTAATTTAGACTCGATTTAATTGGGAGATACGATAGTTTCAAAGAGAATGTTTTAAACAGCTTATATAGTCGACTTCTTCTTTTATGGAGATTTTCAATTTTTCGGTTTTCCTGTTACTTAATATCACATTAAGTAAAAGTTTCCAAGGAACGACGAAAGGAAAACTTTCTTAATACATTCTCCTAATGCTATTACTTCAGTTTTCCACAATTTGATTGCTTTTCACTTTTTATTACTTTTCATTCCAAACTTGCTTTTAATACATAATGTAATAATGAAAGAGTTTAGTAATGTGTGAATAGACTAATTTGTTGAGAATTTCTCCATTACAGGAGATTGGAAAATAATTAACCTTATTTTAATTCGCAAAGAGATTAATTGCTATTTAATGGCTGGGCGTAAATGAAATTTAATGCTTATAAGAAAGTTTAATGCATATTTAGTAGCAGTAGCTTTAAATAATGCATTTTATAAATAAATATATATAGTAAAATGAAAAAACTTGAGCATATTATTTATTAAATGGAGTGTAGAGAAGAATTTTGTGTGAATATTATATAAGAATGAAAAAGTTTTGATACATGAAATGATTTCATCGATGTTTGCTAAATCGAACTTCATTCATATTTTTAGAATATAAGTATCATGGTCGAGTCAAGATTATAAAAAAATACTGACACGCTTTTGTGATACCATCAGTATACAATAGGCATATACAGTGCGTCTCATTTTAACCTATGACCCTGAACCACTTTTTAGACTGATTACCATCAGAAAAACTTCTAGAATGAAAGTTTTATTTTTCTGGGGGTCATCCAGCAGCAACTTTGGTTTGAATCTCAGGGTCAGCTTTCAGGGATAATTGAAGATCTGTTTGAAGTTTTTTTCTTTTAATACACGTTTATCCTATCGTCAAAACAAAATAAACGCTTATAAATGTAAAAATTTGAGATCTTTTTGATTATGACACTCAAACAATTCCGAAAATTAGGCCTCAAGATAAAATCAAGATCAGTAGTAAATGGTCCCCTCAAGTTTAGTATTCTAACGGAAAACGCTGTCACCCGAGTAAAGTGAGATCAATCATTACGGATTGCCGTCGACCAAACACTCGCGTGATTCCATTACATTCCAACCTCCTAAACCCCAAGGCAAACAACGCATGAAGCCAACCGTTCACAATCGCTCGAAACGGTGGAAAATCAAATACACACGCACTCCGCCCGTAATACCGCAAAACCACTCCCCGTTGTACGGCCGTTTCCTTTATTCCCGATTTATTGTTATTCATTAAGTTTTTATCGTCTGCCCCGGCCACGCGGAAAACTTTTTCCCCCCCAGAACTTTATTGCCCGACCCCGCTGTTACTTGCTTTTTTTACTTCTTCACGAACGGCATCCACGCGCGATTGTGCTATCCGCATGGACAATTTCGGCCAAGTTCTCGCGAGTTTATTTTGCATCGAGAGGAAGAGGGAGAGAGAGAGGGGGCAGAAAGCTAATGAAGCCTGTTTGATCTCTTTGTGCAAGTTCTTCATTCAGTTTGCGTGGCGAGGACCGAGTTGAGCGCGGGCTATATATACGGCCCAGCTGATTACGCGGCTGTTGTGCGCACGGAGCGGATGATAACTCGTCTCGGATTATTCTTAACGACGTTTCGCGGCCTAGAATTCAGCTGTGCCGCAAGACAGGCCGAGTTATGGATTCATATTAAACAACTCTATTATGTACATTTTTACTCTATTTATAATATTAAATAATAATAAATACCAAACTCGATGTTCAATGCAAAGCTATAACCTGTATAATTACATTATATGTTTCACCTTCTTTATTAATATTTACTAAACTCATTCAGTAGCCAGTCCTCTAACATAGAGTATACATCCTTCAATCAATCACCACTCGAACAATCAACGCACACACAGCACCCGGGATAAGTAATTAATATAATAACCATCAATGGCGAGAGACAAAGCCCTCTCATCGAAACTCGAATAATAATCCCATTAATATAATTAATTGCACGCATGAGTCCCAGTTAATTACTCTACGCTTACTCGCTCCTGGCCTTTGCGCACGTTAATTATACCCCAAAATCAGCGGGTCCTAATCGAAAGGCAAAGCCTATCATCAAGGGCACGGCCCGCGAAAGAGATCGAAATCGCGGAAATCAATTATCCTCAATCCCCTCCCCTCCCTTCGCCAGCAGGAATCTAGTAACGGCGAGTCTCCCTCCCTCCGTCGAATTCTTTGAGCCTCGATCTACTCTCTCGCAGCCATTCTGCACGCGTACAAGATAGTGAGCGTTTCTCAGCTATAACGACTGTATGTGTGCGCGTGTGTGCGTGTAATATGTGTATACGTAAGCAGTACGCGCGGTGTCGCGCATACGAAGGGGTAGGAAAGAGAGGGCGAATATGTTTATGCGCCAGAGTGCAGAGGTGGACGACGACGGTTTTATGTGCCTGGAAAGGGGTCGTTGTTATTTTGTACATGGCGTAGGGATGCGCCGCGGGCGCCCGTTTAACGAGTGAGAATTAAGCGGGGCGTGTGAGAGTAGTTTGAATTAAAATTAATCTTTTCTTTATTTTTCTTTTTATTTCACAATTAAACCTTTTTTTCAGTTCTATATACACGTACTTATTTAACGAAGCCTACCTATACAATTTATAAAATTGAGAACAAAACTTATTATACGTAAATTTCTAGGTATAGAGTATATCATATGATAGGTAAGCAGATGCATATATTTAAAATCGATTTACTTTGAGAGAAAAATAAGTTCAGGAAAAGAGGGCTCGAGTAAGAAAGCTGATACGGAAAGTCTATAAGTCTATACGAGATGCGTGCCTTATCCTGTAACACAAGTCTTACCCAAGCCAGTATGCATCCCCTTACGTGTATACATATAATATATCTATATAATTTTTCTTTGAGATCATGTTTACGATAGCTGCGCTCAATCTTCGTTATGTTTTCTGAATTTTCTTCCTACACGCAAGGAAGCTACGAGAGGTATAAATGATAATCTTTTGATTAATATTCATTCATGAATCGTATATGAATATGCAGGCTAGAGAATTGTATTTTCTGAAAAAATACCAGCTAGATTACGTATCGGAGATTGTCGGATCCGATTTGGCATTCTCAGGGTATAAGAATCCAGGAACAAATACGGAAAACCAAATAAGTAAGCGCACGTGCCCAATGTGTACAAGTAGATTAAATAAATATCAGCACATATACATATAAACACTCGAGTAAGCATATAATATACGTAGGTACTGGGACTCCCAAAATTAATTCAGGAGCTTACTAGGCACTCGACAGATTAAAGACCCGATGGAAAAAGTGTATCTGAAATTGCGTTCCGTAATACTGCCACTCTGGCGGACGAACGAAATTCCCACAAGTATGACTCCGATAGACACTCGCACGAATGTATTCGAGAGACCCGCGTTAATCAAACGTCTCGCTGTCCGCTCGGGGACGCGAAAGCGATTACTCGCCGTTGTCTGTGCGCGCGCACGCGCGCGTAAAGGACGCCTTTATAAAAGATGCATGAGCGCGGTGTTCTCGTTTCAGGCTTCGATTTCTTCCTCTCCCTATCTCTCTCTCTCTCTCCCTTTCTCTCACTCTCTCTCTGTCTCCCTCTCTCGTTTTGGTCTAGAGTAAACGGAATCGGCAAAATGCAGCGGCCATTTGAATGTACGCGCGTATAAGGAAAGGATAGAGAGAGAGAGAGAGAGAGAGAGAGAGAGAGAGAGAGAGAGAGAGCTAGGGTCGTTTGTGGTATTCCTTCTTCGGCGGCCGTTCGCTCGCTCGGATCTCCTTTTGTCGGGCGTATATACGCGATTGTGAAAGTATATAGGGGAGAGGGTGAAGGAAAGTTTTGCGGTTCTCGGCAAAAACTTCTCGAGATAATGCGGTGTAGGCGAACGGGGTTTTGAAATCTATGGAAAGACGTGGCGAGGCGCGGTTGCGAGTTTAACGAGTGGCGAGGATATCGGAGAAATAGTGTGGTTAAGGTTTTCAAAAGCAGAATGAGAGCTTGGTCTCGTAGGGAATAAAATTTTTCAGACTTTCCGTTACGTGAATTGTTCTTTGACACACCTTTATCGAAAAATATTGATTTTTCTTAGAAATTTTAAATTATAAACATATTTTTAAATAGATGAGTGTCTGCAATAATAAGATTTTTCTTTTTGGGTATATCAATTTTTAATAAAATGTATAATACGCTGAAATTTTGTATTTTGAAATCAATTTTAATAGGTTGTTCATTTTCGGGAATTGAATATAAATATAAAGTTTTCAACACTTTTAATAATTTCTAACGAGTATTAACGTGATTGCATCAATACATATTCGCAATATCACTATATCTAATCCAGTTCCATTAACTTGCATACAAAAAGTATAGCACAACCTTGTTTAAGTACAATTCCTATTTTACCTTCAAGATAATCCCTGTTATTTATTTGATTTGCATTAATATTTATCAATACAAAATGAACACTGTATTTTACAAGATACTAACAAGGCAATTACATATTATTTTTATGGTCTAAGATATTATCTAAAATCTAATCAGCTTTCAGCTAAAAGAATGAAATCTACATTTAATGACTTTGTTTGCGACCTCCGTGCTTATCATGCCAACTTAATGAAGGGTTGCATTCGACAATGCATATTCGATAAAAAAATCAAATCTCCTGCGATGATATCGCATAAATTTTCAATTGCAAATTGAAAGTCCATTTTCTAGAGCAAGTATTTTTCCTCGTCCTTTAGATATTCACCCTGTTCTTTTTCCAAGTATCGATCAACCAATCAATTATCGGATCTATTGAATGCAAAAAGCTTGATTCCACGTCCTTTTGGATTGTACCTTAAGTTTTTAACCCTTACATTGTAAGATCTTATATCATTCCCTATCATATCAAAATCTAAATGTAAAAGTAATAGATATCAAATTATTTGCAAGTAAGACCGAGCCGAGGAAGTATTTGCGTCCCGAGAAAATTATTGCCCTTGGAATTTATTAATTAATAAAATCCAAATTCTAAATCGTGAAAATTTTTAACAATCGCCATTTCTAACATTCTAACTTCCGCCCCATACCCCGGAAAAAAGAAGCACCAAGCACCTCTCGACAACCGGAAGCCAACTCAACAGCACGATAAAATAGCTCCTGCGATCAATTGCTTCGACGAAGAGAGCCTTTCGTTCGCGCCGCATGTAAATGGATACTCCCCGCCGGACCTCGTTTGCATTTGCTTAGGCGTCTGTCTTTCGCTGAGAGACGCGCGATGCTCCCGCGCTTTGCATTTCTCGTCGTCGTCGTCGTCGTCGGGGGTGGCATAATCCGTCCGCGGGGCTCATTTTCAGGCTGCCGCGCGCAAATTAGTTTCCTGACCCTTTTCGCTGAGAGAAGAGGTTTTTCTCTTTGAGGCAGGAAAGAGGATGGAAATTCGGAAGTAGAGGGAGGGGCCGAATGTTTTGCCTCGTGTTTATTTAGCTTTTTCTGTTACGATGTGTGCTGAAATTTAGTGGATTATCTTTTATTTTGTAGGCCAGTATGTAATTTTATAATGAAAACGTATATTCATATCGAAGAACAATATTATTTAAAAAAAAATTCGAATAAATAAATAGTTCAATTTATTTTGATAGCTTGTCCTCCTATAATCACATATTTTTTTTTTACAAGTTTCCTTGTTTGATGTCAATAATATAACCCAATTATATATCTATTTGATAAAATTATTTACTTAATATCGTAAATAAAATTTATAATATTATTAAAATAAATTAAAAGTGCCACCGCGATGCTGTTCAAGAAATCCCCTTCCTTGTATTCCTTGTACATTTCAAGTATTAAATCGGGGTTTTACACTTTGCTTTTCAGTCTGTTTTAATTAATTTCAGGTGCTGAAAGATATAATATAATAACGCCTTTTGAGCGTCGCGCAGAAATATATACATGTTACGCAGTCAAAACGAAATCTCGTACATACAAAAGGGAATTTTAGCGCACCAGAGAAATGTTTATTTTTCCTTGCACATCCAGCGCTTGTAAAATTTTACCACTCCGAGAATTTCTCGCGCAACTGTTTGCGCGCGCGCGCGACTGTAAGTCTTTTTTTTCTTCTCGTTCCGTCAGTTTAATGAATTTACGACAGCGAGATTGCAGGACGCTGTAGCGGTGTAAAACACAGCGCGTAACTTCTGAAATTTTGTACGTGCCTCATTTTTGCCGGGCGAGCCTTGGTTGATCAAAAGATAATTTCCAGAGCGAACTTTTTATACACTCTCCCCGGGATTTATGCTGCACGTAACATTGCGGAAAACATGGCCCGCGCAAGTTAATCCGGCTATATATACACTAAACTTTTTTAATCAACTAAATACCGCTTTCAACAAGGCATTCAATGAAAAGCTGAAAAAATATTAAATATCTCGACTGGCCATATCTACTGAGAAACGAAAAAAGTCGCGAAGTTGCGAAAGTTTTGAAAAATTAATCAGCACTTGACCCTTTTGTTTACGCTCGAGCGCGCGCTCGTCGCGCAGGCAGCGTCGCGGCAAATTGGACGAACGTCGAGGTGTGTGTCCCTCCCTCTGCTCTCTCTCTCTCTCTCTCTCTCTCTCATTGATCTGCGGTGGTTTCACATTGCCTTTACACGGTCGCATTGTCGAGAGGGGGTGAGGCGAGAGAGCGCCGAGTGTCCTATTTCACCGTGCACATTAATTTTCGCAATTTAACGGATTTCAGTGTGCTATTGCACCCAGCGGATTACACCGTCGCAGTCTTGGCTTATTACACCTGGCGCTGTGAGAAAAGTTTTTTAATTTTTAGGTATTACTTGTGGAAAAAAGTGATTAATTTTTTGCTGGGAGAAAGTATTTCTTAGAATTTCAACTATATATATATATGTAGAGCATAGTGTGCGTAATATGGAAGTCTCAGTAGAATATTAAAGAAAATTTTCGCAAATCTTCTAATCCCAACTGCTTTTCTATCCTACTGGAGGCGATGACGTAAGAATAATTTACATATAAGCCTCTTATGAATATTATTATAAAGTGGTCTAATACTACGTAGATCTGAAGCATTATTTAACCAACACATATAATATTATACGTTCAGAATTCATCGTTATAAATTAATATTATGTTTATTAAAAAAGGAATTAATCGTTCGTAAATGATAATTTAAAAAATGATATCGCATTATTGGGCAATTGGAGAAAATTTGTTACCTTACAGTGGAAATTGCACTGTGAGATAAAAAGAATTTTAATTACTCATTAATATTCTATTAATTGTTTGCAATAATTATTCTTATTTTTTGACATTATTGATCCTGAAAATACTAAGACAATCATCACATAAACCTATTTTAGTAAAGGATATGAGCATTAATACAGACTACATAGGTTTCCTATTGACGTCAGAACACGTCGCGACACATTATTTTCGATAGAGTTATCCTGCGTCAGATCGAAATGGTATATTCTGCCAATAATGTATTTAGTCACTTTCACTTCACCAGTTCTCATATTTTATATTTACTCGAAGTTCTGTACAAATTTTTATATTTTTTGATTAACAATCATATTAGATAATTTTTTATTCGAAAAAAATTTCACTTCAAGATAATTTTGAGAACAGTAACGAAGTTTTGTTTTGTTGTTTTCTTATTTTTCTATATTTAGCATGATAATTATATCTTTATTTATTCCAGTCATAAATAAGGATACAATCAAAAGTCGGAGAACTGTGATCTTACGGAATAATCATTTCTTTATCTCTTATCTCAGTCTTTCATTTACATTCCCAATACATGCATTTTCTTATTTACCAAGAATATGTGTAAATGTGATCAAAATAAGCTCACTGCTTCGTAAATTGATACTGTTTACTAAATTTTGTTTTATTAAAACGTAATAAACTGTATATTCTTCGTCACAATCTCTACAATTATTTCTCCCTCATCGCAGAAAAGAAAACAAGAAATGAAGGGTCGCAGAGCCCTTGGAGCGACGTTCCGAGCGCCGAATCAGGCAGCGTGCGACGAACCGCCATAACTCTTCGCCCACTCGCCTCGTTTCTCTCTCTCAATGACACACCGTCGTATCTCCCTGCCTGCGCGCACCTCGACGTGTCCGGCTCGGTCCAACCGACGATTCTTGACTTCCTCTCTCCCTCGCGCGCATGAAAATTAATGTGCTACGCACGCGCGCGGCGTGTGGCGGCAAATGTAGACGACGGCGCATAACGATGAGAGGGCGCGATCGATAGCTGCACACGCACGCACGCGAATCTGATGCAGTGCGACGTTTTGATAATGGACGAGCGACGCTGCAAACAATGCAAGGACAAGCGCGTGCGAAGGGGGCGGGGAGGTTAGCCTCCCGTAATCCGTTTATCCGTGATTGGATTGCGCGCGCGGCCGAGAGGCCGGCCGAGGGATCCGAGACGGTCTTTGCGCGCGAGCTGGAAGAGGCGTCCGGGGTGAGCTATGTTACAGGCAGGAGGTAAGATGTTAGCGGTCAATGTATACGAGGCAGTTTTGGGCTGCTGGAGTTTCCTTGCTGAATTTTTTTTATATTTAGAACCGAAGAATATATGGTATTTAAATGTTTTAGAATTATTTATTATGAAAATTGGTAGAATCGTGGAGGATTTAATTGGAGGAATTAAACGTGAACAATAAAAAAAGGTTATGAACGAGTCTATTTTATAGAAAATAAATTTCCTCTTTACGTTATTTTACAATTTAATACAATTTCAATATATATTCGTTTGATAAAAAAGCCAAACATATATACTGTACATTTCTGCAAATACAAAGCTCTTTGGCATCATCGAAGTCTCTTGGGCACCGACTCTCCTCTCTTTGAATGTCAATATGTTCAATATTTTTACGAATAAAACATTATTTCCAACACGCCATACACGCTTCGCAAATAAAAATGCTTATTGACGCGCGAAACGAATTCTATCAGTCATCGCGCGTCAAAATGAAGATCGAATTTCTGCAATCAACAAAAAAAGAAAATTGATCACTACGTTCCGTTTGCACAAATGCAAAGCGACCTTCTTCTCGTGGAACTCGACTCGCTGGGGAAATTCGCCAAGTTTTTCCTCCAGAGAGCGTTCATCGAAGAGTCCCATTGAAACAAGGAACTTTTACGGATAATTTATCGATTGAAAAGTTTAGCCTCATTAAACTGGCCAATCAGTGGAAA